>PVJA010046658.1:0-15016 GCA_004027025.1 Myocastor coypus
AGTAACTAATCAGATTTGACTGTGCGAGCGATGGTGATTGGCGGGCGAAGTGCTATATATGAGGGAAGCGCAGGCTGGAGGGTGAGAAGAGGCAGAGATGTAAAGGGTGGAGGATCTTGTTAGATCCTGGCTGCTGTACTGAATAAAAGTCTACAAGCTTAAGTCCGGCGTTCAAGCCTTTGTGTTGCGGCGCCGGACACCTTACAACTTAGAGGATCTCTCCGTGGAAGGCGAGTGGGTTCAACGATCAGCTGGTTCCATCAGTGTGGCCTTCCTGTCATGCAGAGCCTAGACGACGAGGAGCTTTGTTACGTGAACCGATTCCTCACTGGATGACTCCGTGTCTTACAGAGCCATCCCAGCTGGATAGGCCAGTCTTTCTTGGCAGGTCCATGACGTGTTGTCTACAGGTATATCAACATAACCATATTCTGAAGTAAAAGGCCTTCCACTTTTTAGGAATGGAGGCTGGGACGAAGTTGGATTTGGAATTCTGTCTGGTTTGGAGTCCCTGACTCAGCCCCAGCAATCCAATAAAATACCTATGAAGAAACACCCAAAAACGCAGACTTGTGCAACCACCCAAACTGGACCTGAATAACTCATTTCCGGATCAAAGGATTGATTTCTATTAACTACAGGATTGGAAAAGTGGGCATAAAATTACAGCCACGCTTCTTTATGCTGTAAGCATAAAAATAGGGCTAGCACCCCACCAGCAGCACAGCAGAAGTGGACAGGAGGCTGGCAGGAGACCCCTGCCTCCGCGTGCAGACAGGCAACGTGCTTCAGAAGAGACAGCTGTCTTCCTGTCCCCTTTCCTCCTCGGCTCGGATGTCTTGGGTCTTACGATTTCTTAGCCTGGAGCTTGAGACAGGGGTCTTGGTGCTTTGTACGTTAGCACTTGCCTCGGCTGCTTGCTGGGAGCATGAGATCAAAGACAAAGCGCAAACCTTTACTTGGAAAACTGCTGTAACCTTCCCTTCATTAGAAATAAGAAATAAGGGATGGGGAGACAGCCATTTCAGGGTGAACCAAAATCCGACGATGACTTGGAATATATCCAGAAGGCACATTTAGAGAACCACTTCTTACCCTCAGTCAGATGACGCAGAGGAATCAAGCCTTAATAAGAAGAGGCTAAAATGACAAACAAAAGAAAACGGATGAATAGGTCACACAGGGGCTATTAAGAAACCGAGCAACAGATAGTAGGACTTCAATTTATAGCATAGGCAAAGGAAAACAGATTCACTTAGTTGAAGCCGGTGTCTGCTGCTAGGAGTGCAGTGAAGAGGCCTCGATGCAGAAGGCCGACCGTGCTCCGACCTCTCCAGAGCTGTGAGGCTGCTCAGGGGAGCTGCTCACGGGTCGGACACGAACTCTGCCATCGCCGCTGAGCTTGCTCTTTCCTTTCAGTGAATTTGACCTAACTAACCACTTTGGATTAAGGCAAGAAAATGTTAAATAAATGTTTCCTATGTGAACGGGTTGCCTAAATTTACACACACCTCTCTGAGGAGTGTGTGCCCCCCCCCCCCCCCCCCGCACGCTTGTGCCTTTCCTTGGGGTCAGGTAGAATGCAGGTCGGCTGCAGTGGGGATCACTTTTCAGAGAGGCAGAGGATGGACAGCTGATCACTTTACTGTTCTTTTGGCAGATAAGGTGGGTACAGCCAAAAGGATGAGTGATTCATAGTTTAATTGTTCAATAGGAGGAAGGATGAGAAGAAGGAAGAAAAGGAGAAAGAGGAGGAGAAGAAGGAGGAGGAGTAGAAACAGAGGAAGAGCCTTTTGTGAAATCCATGAACATCTGGACAGTCACAAGCAGCCTTCAGTTACCAGCTGGAAAACTACATATCCCATGTTGCTAAGTTCCTCAATTTAGTGCCTTGTTGCCTATTAGGGTTTATTCTGAACTCTTTATTATGCATCTGTCTCCCACAAATCATAACTTAGGCCATCCCACTAGCCACAGGTGTGGCCCAGCATGTGGTGATGAAGGGGAGTGCTGACAGGCCGTCAGGAGAGGATAGCCGGCGTCTTTCCTGGGGACAGCAGGACGGCCACACAGGAGCTGATGCTGCTTGCTTTCCTGCAGCCATCTGTGGATCCTGAGGACTCAGGCTCCTTTCCCACATGCCCAAACTCTAGCTATTTATGATGCCAAAAGATGTCAATAATCAAATGTCACAGATAGAGCAAAACACATTGTCCCAGTTATCAGGCAGGGTATGGTTTTTTTTCATATATGAGAAAATATTTCTAACATTTCTTTTTAAATTTTAATGCTCTTCAGTGTTTGTGATATTTTCACTGTACATGAGTGAGCTCTTAGATTGCACAAAAATGTGTCTCTAAAACGCGCTCTTACTGTGTTGCTTATAGCTCACTCAGAGCCAATCGTAGCAAATCGCTTCAGAGACTAGTATGACCTGTCAAGTGGTTACAATATTGGAAATAGAAGTGGACGTATCACATGACATGCAAGGGCACTGAGGCAGTGACGTTCAGGGACCTATTTGGACATTGCCTTCATTTGTGTTAAAACTTCTGGCGGAGCTGGATATGGACAGAGAAAGGGCTGGAAGCCCAGAGGATGCGCGTGGTAGAAGGGGTGAGGCAGGTGTGAGGACCCGAGGCCAGGCAGGTGAAAAAGCAGAAGACCGCTGCAGGCAGGCGCTCTAAAGTCATCCCCTCCTCCACAGACTGCAGCCCCCGCACCCCCGCCCACAGCCCTCTCCTGTTGCCTGGTGTGTTGGGAGCAAATGCCCCCCCACTTCAACCAGCTTGATAAACACCCCCAGTTCTCTGAGGCTTCAGGGCAATGTCCTCTAGAGTGGCTCTCTTCCATTCCCAGACTCTCAGTGGAAGTCTGCATGAAAGCAAGGAAAATGGCCCGGCCGCACTAAGCCTTAGAGGCCGGCATTCAAAAGGAAAAAAAAGAAAGATTTGTATATACAAGAAGTATGGCGAGACACGACAGTTTCACAGCCACTTCCTCCAGGCTAGAGGTCAAGCTTCACTCTCAGAGCAGGTGAGAGTCCCCTCAGCCTCAGTCAGAATGCCAGAAGATGAATCTGATGTCAGTAGAGGTAGCAGAACAAACCATGAATGCAAAATCTATCTGTTACCTAAAGGTGCTAAAAATTAATCAGTTATTGACACCTAAGACACTTCAAAAAAGGAAGGGGGGTTAAACTCAGGACATAATACCAGGAGGAGAAAAACAAAAGACTGCTCTGGGGCTTGCTTCCTACCTTACCCCTAGAAAAGCAATACTAAAGAAAGACAGGTGACAAAGTTCTGTATTTCTTAGAAACACTTTGCAGTTCCAAGAGGAGCAGCTTTAGGCGGTGTGCACCAAGGAAATAGCAAGGTTATCTTGCAGAGCAGAGGATCCAGGGCACGGACTGAACCAGGCACGAGGCAGGATGGTGCTGCTCAGGCGCTGAGCACATGGGAAGGAGAGTCCCCGTCACAGGAGGTGCCGCATCCCTGAGAGGCGGAGCCTCGGATGTGGCATCTCACTGACTCAGAGGAGCAATTCTGCCCCTGATAAAGACTGCCCCCAGCCCTCAGTTAATCTTTTCCTTCCCACCTGAACACAATCAGGCTACAGAAAAGAGGTAAAAATCTGTCTATCCTCAATCTGCGGTTGAGAGAAGAAGAAAAGTAGGCTTAAAAAAGAAGCAAGGGTGGCCGGATGGAGGCGCTCATGACCTCCCCAGCAGAGAGAAAGCTGGCTGGCACCGCCTGCACTGTGCACTTAATATGAGCAAGAAGTGTAGCAAGCATACACACACACAGGAGAAGGAAACAGGGAAGTGCCACGGGCAAAAGCCAGGTGATGAACGGCCAGAGGAGAGCTTGTCCAAAGATGCTGAACGAGGCTCTCAGACATGCTCTGAGATGCAGCAAGAAAAACTGAAGGGCGCAGGTGAAGTTAATAAAGCTGCAGCGTGGGTCGAAGGCTCACAGCTAAGAAGGCCAGCTGATTACCCAAACAAGAGCATGTCAGCTCGGTAATTAATAACCCAATACAAAATAGATATGGCTGAATTCATTCATTTGAAAGAAAGACTTTAATATAGTGAATATAGATAGGAATGATAAAGTGGTTATTGCACATAAAGAAAAGATAATGCATATGCATAGAGGATGAATCAAGAAATAATTTACTGGATGACTTGGGTCAATAAATAATTTATTTGCTATATTAGAATGTTTATTTCAAAAGCACACAGAAAACCGAGCCTGGTGATAATACACAAACCCTAGAACACGTGGGCAGCACTGTGGAGAGAGTGCAAGGTGGCACGTGGACTTTCACAATGGCCAGGCAGTTTCTCAAAGAACTTAAATATAGAATTACTATGTGATACAGCAACTCAGCTTGCAGGTAAAAATTCCACAGAATGGACAGCAGGAGCTCAAATAGCTCTGCACATGCCAGTGTTCAGGACCACATTCTTCAAACCAGCCAGTGTTAGTCACGCAAGCGCCCCCTGACCAACGAACGGATGCGACGTCATACACCCGTGTCTGCTCATCCTTTAAAAGGAAGAACATTCTGACACGTGCCATGAACGGATAAACCTTGACAACAGCTCAGCAAAATCAGCCAGCAACACCGCAGTGCGCATTGCATGACTCTACTTAGAAGCGCTACCTAGGGTGGCCAAGTCAGTAGGCATGAAACAGAACGATGACCCAAGCGGTGGGGAGAGGGATCCATGGGAAATTCATCGGTGAGGAGGGTGGAGCTTCAGTTTTGAAAGGCAAGAAATGTTCAGGAGGAAAATAGTAGAGACAGTTTTCCAAAATGTGAATGTGCTTAGACCTCTTAAATGTTCACTTAAATGGTTACAGTAGTACATTTTGATGTGTTTATTTTACCAGTTGTTTAAAAAATCAAAAAATTCAAAGAATAAGTGACCAACTATATAGATAATTTGGTTATTTTCTAAAGTAAAGAATCCAATAAATAAAACAGAAAGAGATATTTAGCACTATAATTTTTTAAATGTTATAGACTAAAAATACAAAAGATTTTGAAAAAATTGGCATAGAAGTTTATGTAAGTATTTATGTAGAGACATATTATTTCATTGCTAAACTCCAAATAAAGAGTTCATTATATATTCAGGCAAAAAATTTACCTAGAAATAATACAATATCAGTCTGGCCTTTGAGTTTTTCTATACTTTCAACTTATTTTTCTACTTCTTTTAACATTTTTTGTTAAAACTCAGGTAATGAAATTATAATCCAAAAATACTCCACTCCCCCAAGTTGGTGCTCATTCAGGCAAGCCACAAGAAGATATTAACAAATTTTGAAAAACTTTCAAAACATAGCACCTAACTCCAAACTCTTCTGGACAACCCTACTTAATCATGAAATTTAGCTAATCCAGACATGAATCACAATAAACAATTCAAAATTGGAAAAGCCATAGTAAGAGATAGTGTTGAACATTAAACCCATCTAAATATAAAACTAGATGAAGTACTTAAATAAACTGTGCTGACAGGACAAATTATAAATATACGAAGTTTAAGATTATCACTGCTTTTGATGGTACAGTAAAAACTACCCTACTGGGTTATAGTAATAAGTACTTTTATCTTGCTTACATTAGCTGGAACAGGGAATTAGCGGTGGTTTTAATATCTCTTTGCTGACCCAAGTCTAAAAGAATAACCCCTCTTTTGAATACACTGTTTTCATTGTGGAAGGCTAAACTGGTCAGTGCCAAGTCGAAGCGCACATTTATATTAAAGCCTTTTGCTTAGAGAAGGCAAACAGCATGTCCAAGCAGGACAAATCGGCTAAAGCAGTAACGCGATCAAGCTTACAGACATGAAGGTGGAACTTTAAATCTTGGACTTGGGGAAATGGGAGCAGTGCAAAGAATTTCATTTATCTTTTCTGCAGAGAATTTTATATTTGATAAAGTTAAAAGTTGTAACACAATGTAATGATTTGTGTGAATCTTAAGGTTTTCGCTCGACATTCATTGAATCTTATAGTGTACAAATTAGTATTTTGGGGGCCAGGGAGATAACTCAGTGATCTAAGAGCCTGGCTGGCAAGTGCGAGGACTGGAGCTCAACCCCGGCTACTGCATGCCTTGTGGGCCACGTGTCAAGCTGGCCGCAGAGTCCCGGAATAGTGGTACGCACCTGCAACGACAGCCCCTGGGAGCTGAGACAGGAAGATCACCATGAGTCTGAGCTGCATAGTGAGATCCTGCACCAAATAAATACATAGATGTTAGTATTTTTGTGATAAATACACGAAGTACAGAAATTTCTTGTTTTACTACAGTATTACTTGTCCTGTTAAATATTAAATTTATGTCATGTTAGGTAAATCCTTTTTATTTAAATATAGCACATGTTGTTTATATTAGTTGAATTTCCTTTCTCCATTCTGAATCTGTGCCTAACAATAAGGTTTAGCAACTGCCAGCCTGGGTGTTTTGTCACTTGTCCCTCTGCAGAAATCACTGGAGGCAATCCTTTCAAAAGAGGAGTAAACCTTTATCTCTGCTCAAGGTTTCAGAGCTTTTGCTCAGATCAGAGTCCCTAGCCCCACTGCATAGGGACCTGTGGCTGCACAGTACGTCGTGACAGGGTCATGTGGTAGTGGCAGCCGAGGCTGCTTCTTCACCTTGTGGCAGCCGCGAAGGGCTCCAAATCCACCTCCAAGCCCTGGCCCTAGTGACCTAATCTCCTCCCAGTGAGGCTCTGTCTCCTAAAAGTGCCACCACCTTCCCTGCTGCTAGCAGCAACCTAAAGACCAAGCCCCTCACAATGGACCTTTGGGGAAATTTGGAAGCCGTGCTATAATGATAGGTTACCTCTACGTTCCAGGCTTTGATCTGATGATTTGTTGGTATGATCTATTGCTTGCTTATTATTAATAAGTATTTATTACTTTTACTAACATTGTTGTAGCATTGCAACAAATTGCCAAATATATTTCATTTACTACTCAGGAATCCTGAGAGCATGTTTAAAATCATTTTGTTTAATAAAATTTAATCTTTCTCAAGTACCCATCATCTTTAGAAACTGTGCCCTCCTCGGAAGAGAATCCTATGCACGTGGTGGGAGCGAGAGGCGAGACCCTCAGCTCAGGTGCGCTACTTCCTGCCTCCGCTGTGAGTACCTAATGCCCCCTCCAGCGCGAGCACTGACATTGCCAAGACAGCAGCCCTGACTCGCGCAGGCCTGGCCCTGGGTCTGCTTCTCTTCCTCTTCCATGCCTCACTTGAGGTGCGCAGGCGTCCATAAGCTTTCTGTGGCATCACCTACCTAGATGGGAAGGAGAAGTTCTCCACCCATGTCTCTACAGCTCCCCCAGACTCTGCTCCAGGGACAGAAGGTCGGGCCAGGTCAGCCTGTGGTGAACCCCTGGTGTGCCCCACAGAGATAGGTAGTGCTCCAAGAATGGTGCGAGGCCTGAGTCCCCTCTTGCTCTCAGCCCTGAGTCTACCAAGAAGCTCCAAACCTCAGGCACCAACTCCCTCTCTCCAAGTCTTTTTTGTTTTGGGGGGGTTTTGTTTGTTTCGTTCTGTACCTGGGATCAAACTCAGGACCTTGCACTTGTGGCCAGAGCTAGCGCCCCCAGGCTATGTCCCCAGCTCCCCAGTTCTACTCTTATTCAAGAGGATGTTTTCTAGCCTATGGGCGGTTAGGAAGGGTGGGACTTCCTAAAGGAAGTATCAGTAAAATTATCATCTGAGGCTCCCAAATTAGGCCCCCTCTTCTCTTTCTCAGAGATATATAGGGTGATCTGTTTAACATGCTTCAGTTTTTAGAATACAGAGTCAGTTGAGAGTTTCAAATTCTACTGACTCCTTTTCCTGGGGCTACTTACTTCTTGGACAGAAACAGGGGAAAGTAAAATAGGAATGCCAGAGTGGAGGTGGGAGGAAACCCACTGGTTAACGGCTTGAAATTATTGTTTTCCTGTATTGCTTTTGAACTGAAAACTGCTGTGAGCTCAATCTAGAACATCGTGCAACTGCCAGATACAAGCTATTATTTTTGTTTTTTGAAAGAAGACACTCACAGCCCATGATGAAGAGGTTGGGAGTGATTTGCTGGAGGACCCCTCTCAGTTTACCACCAAAACAAAGAGCGGCCTTCTGGGTCTTCCTCTCCAGCAGGCTAAGTGCTCCAAAGACCCAGAGAATGCTGAGGTAGTGGATGAAATACTGGAGAGGAGAGGGGTGTGAGCAGGATATCTAAGCTGGCCCGGAGGATTTATGCCCAGTGGGATGCTACAACCAAACAAACTCTTCTTCAGAAAGAAGGCTAAAGGCGGCAAAGCAAAGCAACAACGAAACAGCAGAAAGGCAAATAAATAAAGGAAAAGCCTTAATAAAGAGATGAGCATTTACAAGTGCACAAAAGTTATAAACTGCAGAAACATCTTTCTGGATCAACAAGCATATACTATTTTTAGCAAGTATGTATCAATTCAGGATAAATCAAATAATTTCCAGGTTTTTCTTGAGACTTTAAGGCATATATGTATGATGTCTATAAATTACACGTCGATGGGCATACAATTCTGAAAATACTTTTACTCTCTACAGGTACATTATTCACAGGGTCATTTAGAGTAAAGGCAATTTCTGTACAAGTAAGGCGGCACCTAAAGTTATCCTCAGAAAACGTGCACCCCAGGAGCGACATTGCCCGGCTTAAATGTCTGGCACTAACCAGCGCGCTCCTCGTGAGACGCCCCAGCATGCCACTGGCCCGCAGCGTGCAGCGTCATGTCTGGCACTAACCAACCAGCGCGCTCCTCGTGAGACGCCCCCAGCATGCCACTGGCCCGCAGCGTGCAGCGTCACTGCTGTTGTTGTCGCTTCAACAAGAAGCTCATGAGTAAACAAGGCTTGTAACACGTAAAGACGTAGAAATGCTACCGAAGAGAAATTTTCCTAAAGTCCACTTATAAGTTTGAAACAAAGGCCTCTGCTTGATTGTTCTTTAAACTTCTCTAATGCTCCATCTCACTGCAAAAGAATCCGATGCATATGATATACACAACGTATGAATTTGTGACATAAACCTTGGCAACCTCCCATAACATAGGACTAAATGTTTCCCTAATATTCAGAACCAAAACGTCAGGCTTCCCAAATCTCTTAACATCCAAGACTTGAAATTACAAACTTCTGTTGTTCTCAAGGTATGGTAGGGGATCAGTGCTGCAATTTATCTTACCACTGAATTTAATAATTTCTGAGCATCATTATCAAATGGTCAGTGGCTCAAAAGTGTATCAAGAATCAATTAGTTTAGACTGTCTTGGAAAGAACTTATACTTAGCAACTGCTTAGGTATCATTTCTGATTATTTTCTATCCAGAATTTCCCGTGAGTTCATAGCCACATTTATAATCTAAAGGATAGCTTAGTTTCTTTCTTTATTTATTTTTGTCTTTTTGAGACAGGGTCTCACTATGCAGTTCAGGATGGCTTTGAGCTCACTTTTGTAGCCCAGGTTGGTCTCAAACTCACACTGATCCTCCTGTCTCAGTCTCCCAAGCACTGGGATTATAAGCATGCGCCACCACGCCTGGCCTGGGATAGCTTCATTTCTTAATTCCTCAGTAACTTTTAGGCAAAAGAACCTTAGCATTTGGTCTACTACTTACCTAAAATAGTTTTTGCAGCACTAAATGCACACTTGCCTAAGTTTTATTTTGAAATAGGGGCTCCTGTAGCTTACTTAGTGAATTTTCATCAGGATTAGATCTCTTTAGTATTTTGTAGTTCTGATCTCAATATCTGTGTGTCCCTCCGACATTTATGTTGCACTTTAATTCCCAAGGCCTTAACACCAAAAGGCAGGGTGTTTAGGAGGACCGAGGGCAGTGAGGGACCCAGCACACGAAAAGGCATCAGTGGCCAACACAGGGCACCAGGGCGCCCAGCTCAGCCCCCTTCCTTCAGTGAGGACACAGAAGTTGTCTCTAGCGTGGTGCCATCTTGGAGGGGGAGAGCGACTCTTAGACAACACTGGCTCTGGCCTGCCTGCTCTTGGCCACACCAGCATCCAGAGCTGTTCGAACACATTTCTGGCATCTATACATTACCTAATCCACTTTTATTTCATTACAACAAGGAGAACAGATTAAGATGAGCTGAGCACCATCTCTAAAAGGAGCTTTTCCCTTCCAAACACTGCTGCACACTTTTATACTTTGAATCATTTTCCATTCTCAAAGAGTTACTTATTGGAAGCACACTTCTGTCAATGACTTAGGGAATCTTTGACATTTAATCCCCAAAGTAAATGCATTGGACAGAATATAAGAATACAGCTTAATAATTACATATTTGATTGTTGTTGCTATGGAAATAGTCCAGTTTTTCTAGAGCCCCAATGAAGACATGATCTTTGGGGTTCATGTCAACATTTGTGTAGTATTGCTATCTTGCTAAGAACCTGATCTTTCTGAAGAGAAAATACCTCCTTGAGTTTGCTTTTAAACATCTTTGAAGCTAGCCCCTTGTGCTACAATGTAGACAGCCAGTTTCCATTTGAAAAGAGTTCACATACTATGCAATAGAATTCTGATATTTCTTAATCAACCCTACATTGTTCACTGGTTTTATACATTACGTAAGAATGCGAGTACATTCTGGTACATAGCGCTCCAGCTCCCTGAACACATTTCCTAATCAAATCCTCATGTTCTACTCATGGGTGTTCTTTGTTTCTGGGTGGGGACAGTCTCCCCAAAGTTCAAGTTCAAGGTTGCAGGCCTCTGTTCCAGCCACAAGGGCTGAGGGCTGGCAGGAGGCAGGGATGAGTGAGGTGAGCCCCGGGCCCGTGGGGGCCGAGGCTCCTTCCAGCGCCCTTGAGTTTCACATTATGGCCCACCAATACTACAGGGAGCTTCTTAAAGAATGCACAGCTACAGTCACCCACGTATACATCAGCTGCCGAGAATTTGCCACAATTCTGGGTTGAGAATGAAAACACGGATCCACGGGTGTGTGTAACTAATAACAAAATTGGTTTTCTCAAGGGCTGGAAGAAGGAATACTGTAACTGGGAACATTTCAAGGGTGTATAAGATGAGCATTCTACGCTGGAAAGCATTAGGCAGGGGATCTTTACAGTACGTGAAATTCAGCATGGATTTTCTCATAAAGAAAGAAACTGTTACATCATTCTCCCAGGGGACAAATCATCCATTTGGGCAAAAGAGAGCCACACCATGAACGAGAGGCCTCACCAGCTTCATCAACACAGAAGTCTTTTTGAACAAATAAGAAGGAAAAGCATCTTTGTTCAATAGAATCAAGCTTCGAGGTTTGATCTTGCAAAAGGCTGCTCCTTAACTCCTAACTTGCGTGGCCTAACTAGTGCTGAGTTCTCACTCCGGGGGAAGAAACACTACCAAGGGCAAACTTGATTCCGCAGAAGACGTGGGACACTGACTCTGAAATCAAGCAAGCGAGCGGCTTCTTCCCTTCCTCTCCAGCTGGCCACGTCGGAGCCGCGTGGAGGCCGGTGCGAGCCAAGCTCCAGCACGAATGTTCCACCCCACAAACCTCAGCGTCGCACCTGGAACCAATAGCCTCCTTTCTGGCACATCCAGGCACTAGGCCAAAGATTAAGCAGCCCTCGGAGACCCCACAGGCACTTCCGTTTCCAGTGCTGTCAATCCCTGGGTGAAGAGAAGGAATGCGGGCGAGGCGACCCGAGAAGGGGCTGCCTGCAGCCGCGCACCTGCGCCAGTAACGCAACGCACACACTTCGGTTTCCACAGCAGCAACCCAGATGCCCGGCCATCGCATGGATTCTTCCCAGTTACAGTTTCTGCGCTGTGCACTGCTAACATACATGTCTACAAAGTTGTATTAATCCGTGTTTGCCACAAACAGTGACTCCACGCCTTGTGTGCGGAGGGGGGGCAACTCACAGGCCTGTTCTCTCTCCTCCTCTTCCTTACCCCAGCTCCCCAATACCTCTGTCTCTGGGTCCACTTTCCACGCACAAGGGATCCCATTCCCTGTTTCCCATTAATTACCTAGCTTTCTTTAAATTGCAAAATAAAAGAAATATTCACTTTTCAAGATATTTTAGGTGCGCAAGTACAAAATAACACTTTCAATCACATATCCTGAAGAAAGTTATATGGCAAATGCTAAAATCATTTTATTAGAAAGATAGATTATTTTAAATTATTGAAGTTTTGTTTTTCATTTTAAAAATATTGTTGAATTTTCTTCTTAAGTCACCATAAGTGAAATTAATGTATTTGTCAAAACTACATTTACTTACCCTCTTCTCAGTTATTTCCTCTGCACCCACTGTATGCCAACCTCCCTCTGAGATCCTGAGAAACAGCAGGATTCATGAGAAGACATTTTCACCCAGAGCTCGTGGTCAACAGGCAAGTGGGATTAATAAGCAGGCAACACGATAAAGCACTAGTGACATAATTGCGAGACCGACACAGAGGGCCCTGTGCGAATGCAGGGAGCAGCCTCAGGTGGGAGCAGGAGGAGCATAGCCTGTGAGGGCTGAGAGCTTGTATGGGCCTCCTCAGGCCAAGCTCCTCAGCCCTTCTGGAATTTTCTGTTTCTCACACCAGGGGATGACTTTGGACACATGGAACTGTGGGTTCAGAGGGAAAGATAGAAGGATAAGGCTACACGCGTACATGCAAGGAGGATTTTCAAGAGCTGGGCATGTCATGCAAAAGAGGCTGAGCTTCTCCAGCGGGCATGGGAAGCCCAGGTGAACAGAAGTCAGGGTGCCTTTCGAGGCCGCCATCAGAAATGCCCGCTGCCTACAGTGGGAAGGACGATTGGAGGGAGAGGAACCGGAGCCGAAGCAGGAGAAGATTATCACGGAGCAGAGGTGTAACTCCGTGAAATGGTGTGGACTTGAATGGGGAATGAAAGCAAAGAGACAGGGATGAAATTCAGACCCTGAAATAGGGAGCAAGGTGACCCTGAACACCGGACACAGGTAACAGTCTAGCGTGAACCCAGGTCTCTGTAAACTGGCACATGGGAGCAGCGCATGACGTTCACACTCTTGTGTGCAGTTGGGACCTTGTGGGACACATCTCAGCCCCTCCGCCCTGCCCTTCCCTCCCGCCCCATCCATTCTCCCTTCTCCAGATTCCCTTCCCATTTAAGAGCACTCCATCTATGGAACCCGGATGTCTGGCTTGGCTCCCTGAACAGAGCGTGAGATGCACTGCAGTGCGTCATCTCTTTGCCTAGGAAATGTCTCACTCGCTCACTCGCTCGATGACCATGTATGAAGGCAGGACCTCTGAGGCACTAGAGACCAAGCAATCAGCAAGACATCAGAGTTTGCTTTCCCATGGACAGAAAAGGACAATGGCTACATTGGTTAAATGTGTCACATGTGATATTTGCTCAGAAGAAGAGATGGCTAAACGAGGTGCTGAGGAGCGGTAGAAAAGTACCAGATAAGTAGAAGAGGTAACCCTGAGCAGAGAGGAGTGGAAGCAAGAGGATGGAAGGGAAGGCGTGCTCTGCACAGAGACAATGCTAGGCCAGAGGCTTTGAGGCTGGGCCAGGCACTACCTGGAAGAACCGTTCTCCAGACAGAGGTGTCTGTCAGCCACAACCAGGTGCCCTCTCCTCCTCTGAAGGCTATGCTGTCTCCCGTGACAAGTCCTCACTGAAGCATAGCTTTGCCTTTCACTACCATGGGCAAATACTGCAATTCTCTCTTTTAAAAAATTGTCTGAGCAAAAATAATTAGTTGGGGCCATTGGGTTGAGGGGCTCCCACTGTCCTGGGTTTCCACAAAAGTAAAGGAAAACTCGACTCACAGTGGAGCTTAAGCTTGGCCAATCAGAAATTGCCAATAGACCTCTCCACAGAGGCTTTCTACCAGAGTCATCCAAATAAGGCTGCTCCTCCATGCTGGCCAGACATGTCACTTCTTTGCATTGCTTCCTGATGTACTCTATGAAAACTGTCCCCATGTCCCCTTAGGGGAGCCCTGAGCCATTTCCAGTTGTGCACTGTCCTATTTAGGAATGCTTTTCTGCCCAAATATGCTTTACAATTACAGTGCTGAAGTTTATCATTAAATATAGCTCAGGCAGTAAAAGATTATCAGCTTCTTAGGTAGAGGAGCTCTCATTCCTAGAAGGAACACGTCGCCTCCAGCAGGAAGTGGAAAGGGTTTTCTACATTCACTCCTGGAAGAAACTGTGGAATAGAAAATGGAAGGTCTGTGGGGCTTTCGGTGTCCTTGGTTCTACCCAGGGAGAAACGGCAGCGGGTCTGAGGAAAGGTAGACGAGAAGACAAAAGCGAGGCCAGGTGGTGGCTCATGGGCCTGGTTGGGGAGGCGACCCCAGGAGCAACAATATGGACATTTGCTTAGACCTTCACAAAGTTAGTAACACATGACACGAGGCTGCCTAGTGACTAAGAGCCAACGTTAACCAGCCAGGATGCTTACCTCAGGCCCCAGGTAGTGTGTTTGCTCTAGGCCCTGAGGCCCAGCACCACCTATACACGTCTGACCAACTTAGGGGAGATATGTGAAGAAATGCTAGTCTAGAGGGTTAGCAGGTGCAAAAGGACCCACCAGGGTCTCTAAGCTCCTGGGAGAGAACCAGATCATTCTAGGAAGAATGCAAATGAGGAAAAAGACCACAGGCAAAACCAGGCAACAGCAAGGATGAGGTACAGGACCTCACCAGAGAGGAGGAGCTATGCCCAGAGAAGAGGAAGGAAGGGAAGGCCACAGTGTGGACTGTGTAGACGACGGGAAGGACAAATGCCCAGAGAAGAGGAAGGAAGGGAAGGCCACGCAGTGTGGACTGTGTGGACGACGGGAAGGGCAAATGCCCAGAGAAGAGGAAGGAAGGGAAGGCCACGCAGTGTGGACTGTGTGGACGACGGGAAGGGCAAATGCCCAGAGAAGAGGAAGGAAGGGAAGGCCACGCAGTGTGGACTGTGTGGACGACGGGAAG
>PVJA010046659.1:0-15011 GCA_004027025.1 Myocastor coypus
AAAAAAAAAAAAAAAGCAAAAGCCAGACACGCTTTTACATCTGTATCTGTAAAGTCTGTGACTCTCTGTCTTCTGCGCACAGACCATGAGGAGCGGCTGAGAACGCGGCCTTCCAGGGCTGAGACTTCCTGTTAGGGTGAGCAAGCAAGTGCTCCAGAAGTGGGGAAGCGGTCTCTACCTCGGCCCAGAGCACGCGGGACAGTGTTAGCCTGCAGCCCTTCCTGCCCTCAGTACTGCTCCACAGGGTCTGAGGTCGCAGATTAAAACACCCACAGGGATGGGGAATTGAAAGGGCCATCTTTAAGACCAAGAGCTCTTTTCTATCTTCATTTTGTTCCTCTTGATAAAATCATACTTAGAAAAAATACTTATCATGCAGACCACGCAAGCATGAGTCGAAGCGGACTTGGCTTCAGTAACAGTGAGGATGGCAAACTGATAAGCTGCTGTGTTTGCCCAGGGTTATGATACCCGACGAGTTCGAAAACCTGGAAGAACTCTCACTTTTTGGAAGGGAAATGTTACTAAGGATCGAGCCCAGCACCTCACACAGGGCAGGGCTCCACTGACCTACCATGATCCTGGCCCTGGAGATCAGAGTGTTGATGTGAATCTACTTTTGAATTTTTTTTTTTTAATAATTACTTTGAACTTTTATTTTATTTTTTATTTTTATTCTGTTTCAGAACCTTCGTTTGTTTATTCACTCATTTTTATGGCCGGCTCAGCACGCCCCGAGGGCAGGGCTGGCACAGCATGTGGTGCCTGGGATCGAACCTTGGTTCCTGAAGCCGCCCAAGCTTCCCCAAGCAGGCGCTTTAGACCACTGAGCCATCCCGCCGGGCCCTGAATCTACTTTTGGATTTAAATTTTTTTAATTTTATTTATTTATTGGTACTGGGGATCAAACTCAGGACCTTGCACTTCTAGGCATGTGCTTATGTCACTGAGCTATCTCCCCAGCCCCTGGTTTAGTTTTTTGAGACATGTTTTACTATACTGTTCAGGCTGGCCTTGAACTCTGTGTAGTTCAAGGCCAGCCTCAAACTCATGGTGATCCTCCTGCCTCAGACTCCATAGTGCTGGGATGACAGGTGTGCACTATCATGTCTGGCTTCGAACTCTACTTTTATTTTAGTTCAATGTGTAAGTTAAGCTCTGGGTTCGATAGTAGGTATTCTGGGAAAGAGGTTAGTCTGTTGATGCTAGCTAGCTCAGAGCGAGTCTTAGCTGTGCTTTTTGCCACAGCTTTGCTGGGGTTTGGGGGATTTGGCCCTGTGGTGCAGACCTTGTTGCTCCTGCTGGGTAACGTGCTCAGCTGTGATCATCTAAGCTCTGCCTAGTGCTCCTAAGTGTGCGTACTGCTCTGGAAGCTGCTGCATATTCTGAGCAGCAATGGCCAGGATGCAGTTGCCTGGCCGAGAAGACGAAGTTTTGCTGTCTGCAGTATGCAGCCGTTGGACTCCCTGTTCTTCCTGGCCTTATGGACTTGATTCATAGCTTTACCCACTCGACTGCAGTCGAGCTGTTTTCCTAGAGTGATTATAGGGTTGGAGGAAAGCCTTAGAATTTGGACCTAACTCCAAGGAGTTGGTGTGGTTTCAGTGGAAACAAAATTGTAACTCCAAGTTGGACTGAGCAGACTTTTTTCCTTGCCTCCCGTGTGCGCAGGCGCGAGTCTGGGGCGGTTCCGCTCGCCCTGCTCCCCACCCCTGCGCGTGCATGTGTCTACCCGGTGTCCCTGCCAGTTCCTCAGCGTTTGCAGTGCTCTTTTTTTAATCTGATTTATGGAGATGTTGCCAAATGGCTGTGTGGTTCCTAAGTGCCATTACTTCTGCTTGTAAGGCAGATTAAAATAGAGTCTGTTTATCGGAGGTGCAGAGCTTCCGCTACTGCAATGTGCTCTCTAAAGGCAGCGGTTCTGGGCTTCGAGCCTTTCTTTGGGATCCAGCCACGTTCTTTAGGCTGTCTCGTGGACTTGTCTCACCATTTCACTATTTCTGTAATATTTTCTTAACCTTTTTCTTTTAAACTGCATTTTATTTTCTAAAAAAAAATAGAAAATATAAAGTTAAAGAAAAAATCACAGCAATCAAAATAACCTGCCAATTCCCTAGTGTATGTAGAGTTCCTTGGACCAGGCTTTCAGTTTGTTTTGGGCATGGTGGGTATATATTTTTTTCCCATGTGAGAGATTGTAGACACCTTCCTTGTCCCTTGGTATTATTTGTAGCGTGAGATGGCTGCGCTGCATCTTCGAATGTGGATATGCTGTCTCCATGGTGGCTTCATTGCCTTTATTTTTTCTTTATTTTTGGTGAGAGGGTCTCTCGTTGTAGTGCAGACTGGCCCTAAACTCACTATGTAGCCCAGGCTGAAGTTGAACTCATAGTGATCCTGCTGCGTGAGCCTCCCAAGCCCTGAGATTACAGATACGCATGCCTGGCTCCATGGTGGTTTTTATACTCCCTGGTGCTTTCTGGGCCCATTTTGGTTATCCCTCTTACCAGACCCGAGATTGGCCCCTTTCCTTTTCTCCTTCCCTACAGGACTCTACTCTGAGAACCCTGAAGGACTTCTGGGGAAGAGGCGGCCATGTTAGGTGCCATCCGTCTTCTCTTAGTGGCCCCACGTGGGGCAAGTGTGTGTGCCATGGTGGTGACAGGTGTGCTGACATGTCTCAGGGCCCCAGGCTGCTGATATGTGTGTCCCCTGCAGCCCACAGCAGGGCAGTGGGCAGAGAGAATGGTGGTGTATCCTGCGTGTCCCTGCCGTGTCCTGCTGGCCAGCAGACTCTGGCGCAGCGTTTGCAGTGGAGTGGCCTCTTCCTCCAGCAGTACGGAGCAGAGCTCTCTTGGGATGGCAGCACCATGGCTGCCAGTTCTTCTTCTTCTTTTTTTTTTTTTGTCTTTTTGAGACAGGGTCTCGCTGTGCGGTTCAAGCTGGCATTGAGCTCATTTTTGTAGCCCAGGCTGGTCTTGAACTCACATTAACCCTCCTGCCTCAGCCTCCCAAGTGCTGGGATTACAGGCGTGTGCCACCATGCCCTGGTGCCAGTTCTTGTGTGGTACACACTGGGCCAGACAGGCTCTGTGGAGCAGTAGCTGACTCAGCTCAAAACATGACCTAAATGCTTCTGCCAGGTGGAGCTCTGAGCAGCCGACTCACCGCTCTTTGGCAGGCTCCCTGCAGAGGGAGCTCACCCAGGGGCTTCTGTGATCCCAGCCAACCCGGTGCCCGCATGGTGGTCAGAGCATTGGTGTCCTGATCAGCACAGCTTGCTCGTGTGTGGGCGCTTGGGGCCACCTCCTCCTGTGGGCATGCTCACATAGTCCTGTCCGCTGGGCCATTCTCTGCCTCCCTTTATTTTTGCTGTTCTTCTTGTTGCTGTGTGTTTGCTTTTGTGCTGCTGGAGCTTCGACCCAGGGCTGCATGCATGCCGAGCACATGGTGCTGCTGAGCTACACTTCCCAGCCCTGCAGTTTCAGAATCTATGACTTTACCCATGAGAAACTTGGGAAAGAGATATGCCCCTGGAAAATCTTGCACTGGCGAAAGCAAAGAATCTGGTTATCAGCCTTGCCCTGGCTCGTCCTTGGTGCTGTCCTTGCACAGGACCTCTGAGCCTGCAGGCAGGTGAAGCTCACCTTGATATGCCCCTCAGGCCCTCTCAGAGCAGCCCTGCAGGTTAGGTGGCCCCCCACTCACCTGTTGGCTGGGCCTGTGTGTAGCCAGCTGCTCTGCCCTGATAAGTCTGTTTCCTTATCTTTGTTTTTGAGCTCCTTGGAGCTCGTTCCTGGCTCCTTGGAGCTCTGGGTGTGTTGTGGAGTGCGGGCATGACTGCCCCTTTGGTAAAGTAGGCACAGGGTACTGCCTGGGTGCGCTGTGAGAAGTCCCATAATCTGTTCTTCCCGAGTTCAGCTTCTCCAGCAGAAGGAATGTCCTCACATTTCCTCTTCTAGAGGACCCTGAGTAGCAGCTTTAGGGTGCTGTAGAGCTGGGGAGCTGCCCTCAGCTGGGTAGCTCATATCAGGTCTTGGGGGCTGCCCTCCCCAGCGACTGGAACCTACCATATCCACCCTGAGGAAAGACTTGGTGTTTCAGCCCTTTGTTCTTTGTTGGCTGGGTCAGTGGAAATTTATCAGTGAGACCTAAATGTGTCCTGGAAGCTGGGGCTTCGGGCAGCAGCTCTGTGCTGTGTGGCATGGACCCCAGTGATGTGTCATTTCTAAGGGCAGCTGACCAGCCTTCTGTGTCACACGGCTGCCATGGTTTATGTGCATAATTCCTTCTTTTTAACGCAATGTCTCAAAGTCACGGGCACAGAGGGTAGGAATTGGAGGGGA
Organism: Myocastor coypus; assembly: GCA_004027025.1. NCBI lineage: Eukaryota > Metazoa > Chordata > Mammalia > Rodentia > Myocastoridae > Myocastor > Myocastor coypus. Next base: position 4,347 of record PVJA010046659.1, read on the forward strand.
GAGCAGGCTTTTCAGCCAGCTCTGCTCGGCCTGTTGCAATCTCCTGACAAAGCCACCATTGTTTTGAATGATGTGCCAGTTGCTTTGGTTAGAATTGCTCTGGTGCCCTGAAACTGGCTCCTTTTCTTCTGTCTGAACCACTATTCCTGGGAGGAGGCTCAAAGGAGGACCACCAGCCTCAGAGAGCCAAAATGCCACCTCTCTGCTGGCCCCCCTCGGCAGCCACAGCATCTGAGGATGATCTGCTTGCCTCCCAGAGTAGGCCACTGTGTCCTGGGTGTCCCAGGCCCAGCCTGATCCCCAGCTGGGCCCCGACAGCATTGCCTCTTGGTAACACCCCTGAGCGTTCCCTTCCAGGAATCATGCAGCTTGCTGGTGGCCTTGGCCTCACTTGGCACTGGCTGCTGCACGCATAGACCACCTGCTCTGGCAGGCTGGGCCCGCTGTCCCGGCTGACCTCCCAGCAGACCCGTTTGGCTGGGTCTGTGCCTGCCTTGCATATGATACGGCAGGCTACACCGTAGCCTCTTGTTGTCGGCAAGGGCAAGGAATTCCCCTGGCCGAGCACTCTCACAGCTGGGAGCAGAGCTGTGGTGGCTTCTGCTGCCAGTGCCCTTGCCTGGCTGACTGTGCCCCTCGGTGCTTTCTCGTGTGTATATTGCTGGATCCCCTAGACCTGAGGGCAAGGACACCAGGGACTACCTGGGCGTGGCTCCCCGCTCAGGTGGCTCACAGGAGGGGGTTCCTGAGAAGGCTGAGACTGTTTTTAAGGGCTTCCTTTCTGTACATTTGAGTGAATAGATCGCCATGTGCAGAGTGGTTACAGACTGAGGATGACATCTGAAGAGTTAGGGAGAAAGCAGGGCTGGACTTGCTTGGGTGGAGCACTTGCCTGCCGTTCCCAAGGCCAGGGTTTTGTCCCAGCACCGAAAGAAAAAAAAAAGTGCTGGGAGAATGCAGGAGTTCAAAACGATTTTTTTCCTTAATATGCTTGCCCTACACAGCCAAGTTAAAGTGCAGGTTTCTTTACCTTTTTGGTTTTTGAAACAGTCTCGCTGTCTATAGCGGAGGCTGGCCTTGAGCTGAGGGTGATCCTCTTGCCTTTGCTTCCCCGCTGCTGGGTGATAGGAATGCAGCACCACAGTGGTTTAAGTTCTCTTTCAGCCAAGTATAATTATGCACACCTGTAATCTCAGCACTTGGGAAGTGTTTTACGTTACACAGGAGGATCATAGTTCAAGGCCAGCTTGAGACCCTGCCTCAAAAAGCAAACACAAGGATGGGTGTGGTGGTGCATAGATATAAAGGGTAAATTATCCTTGTGTGTAGTTGGTGCTGAAAATCAAGCACAGGAATTCAAACACACTAGGCAAATGCTCTGCCACTAAACTAGTTTTTTTGCAACCAGGTCTCATTATGTAGTCCAGTATGGCCCTGATCCTCCTGCCTCAGCCTCCTGAGTCCTGCGATTGTAGGTGTGCACTACCATTCCTAGCTACTTAGTTAGCATTGTGTGTTCAAGGTCCACCTACATTATAGTAGATGTCATTGTGCACCTCGTTTTCTTTTTATTGAGATCATACTTTCTTTTTTGATGGTGGTACTAAAGATTGAACCCAGGGCCTTCACACTGCAGTGTATCTCCAACCCTTTAAAATGTTTTTTGTTTTGTTTTGAGGCAGTGTGTCAGTCTCAGTTGTTCAGGCTGAGCCCAAACTTTTGGTTTTCTTTCCTCAGCCTTCCTGGGAGCTAGAATTATAGTCATGCACCAACCCACCCAGCTGAGTTGTGTACATTATTATTATTATTAAACTGAGGTGTATACTTTAAATGGGTAAATGGTTTGGCATATGAATTATACCAATAAAGCTATTATCAAGAAATTGTTATACTAATTAATATTCCCCCTGGAATAGCAAAGAGATCATTACTATAATTTTAAATTTTAAATCAGCTTTTCTAAAAATAATCAGCTCTACTGAGGTAAAATAGTTAAATAATCAAATTCTCCCTTTCAAGAGTGCTTGGGAAACCCGCTCTGGGTGCAGGGCCTCTTAGGAGCTAGTCCTGTTCCCCGTTCCCATTCTCCACTCCTTGTTTCTGATTAATTTTCCTACTCTTAAAAAAATGTGTGCAGTACAGGAGCATACAGTTCTGCAGCGTTAACAAATGGGAGACACGTGTCACCATGCCTTCCTGTGACCCCAGCGTTTCACGTGCCTGTCCCGGGAGCAGTCCCTGCCAATGCTGTCAGGTCTGCTTTGCCTTCATTGTGGGAACAGAACCCGTAGGATGCAGCCCTGTCTGGCGTCTGAGGCTGCGCCTTGGGTAACCCAGGAGCCGTGCCTCTGCGCTGCGCAGGGTGGCCTGGGCACTCGCAGGTTGCACCCATTCACTGCTGGAAGTCACTTGCCTGTCTTCATTGTATTGTTTTCAACTTGGTTGTCAGCAGAGCTTCTCTGCCCTTCTCATGCAAGTCTGGTTTGGAGACAGCTTTGTTTAAGTAAATACTGGGTCATATATAAGTGTATATTTATCTTCATAAGAAACTGTCTGTGGGCCAGCCAAATAGCTCAGCAGATTAAACCACCTGCAAGCAGGTGCAGGGGTCAGGGGTTCAATTCTCAGGCCTGCTGTGCTAGCCTCGCCCCCGGAACTCACTGGGACAACAACTGAGTCTGGGCATGGTGACGCATGCACAAGCCTGTAATCCCAGCTCTTGGGAAGCCATAAACAGGTGGATCACTATGAATCCAATTTAGTAAGGAGACCCTGAACATCCCATAGACCCCTAAAAAATACAAAAGAAAGAAACTGCCTAAGTTTTCCAGGATGGCTATGTCCTGTGTGTATATGTGCCATGCTAAAAAGGAAACCCAGCACCTTGGATATGTATTTATTTATTTAGTACAGGGACTCAAGGATCCTCAGATCTCAGACTCCCCAGCGCTGAAATTACCGGCACAGTGCACTGGGTGTTCTGGGGCTGGCATGGCATGTGGTACTAGGAATCAAACCCAGGTCCTTGTGCTTCCCATGTAGACGCTTAGACTGCCAAGCTATCTCCCCAGCCCACTGCTTCACTTTAAAAACTGGTATTAGCCAAGTATAGTGGTGTACACCTATAATCCCAGCCCCCCTGGGAGGCTGAGGCAGGAGGACTGCAAATTCAAGCCCAGCCTGGGCAATCTGTTAATTTAGTGAGACTCTTTCTTAAAATTAAAGATAAAAAGCCGGGTGTGGTGGCGCACGCCTGTAATCCCAGCACTCGGGAGGCTGAGGCAGGAGGATCAGTGTAAGTTCGAGACCAGCCTGGGCTACAATAGTGAGCTCAAGGCCAGCCTGAACTGTATAGTGAGACCCTGTCTCAAAAAGAAAAAAAAAAAAAAAAATTAAAGACAAAAAGGGGCTGGAGATGTAGCTCAGTGCCAAGGGCCAAGATTTAGTCAGACCACAACACAAAACAACTGCTAGTACAACCGGCAAAATTCCTCTTGTTTGCTGTCTTTTTGGTCCACAGGTTGAGAAAACTCGGCTTTGCCTGAAAGTATGAGAGGCCGAGGGACTGGCTTCCCATAGTCCTTTTTGGACTTGCTGTCCCTGCTCTCCCCTAACAGGGACTAGTGTCTGGGCCCCTGAGGCCTGTTCCCAGCTCTAGGGCCCGACTCCTCAGAGCTCAGGGTAAGGGAGCGCCATCCCTTTACAGCATTTTCTCCCTGAGCAAGCTAGGGTGAGGTGCTGGGGTGCAGGTCCTGTCCCAGAGCTGCGAGTCGGCACAGGTGCTCTTCTGAGAGCCTCTGGAGACCCTCTGTCTCTCTCCCCTGCTCCAGTGCAGTCCCCAGGCTCCTGTGGGAAGGAAAAAAATGCAGGGCTCCTCTGCCGGTGGAACAAGAGGCCCCTTGCTTTGCTGCCTTTCCTGCTCTACAGTTTGTTTGCTACAGTGGAGCCCTGGGCATTGTTTGTCATTTGTGTCTGTTTTGCCCAGAGGCCTAGCGTAGAGATTTCCTCAGCTACCTCATCTTGATTTTCCACACTGCAGCAACTAGAGGCTTTGCTGTCTATGCGCATGCAGTAGGGTTAGGCTGAGAAAGTCTCTGTGCCTCATGTTAGCCACCTCTGAAGAGCCTAGGTTAAGTTGGGGCGGGGCCATAAACTGAGACTCCCTCTTATCTTCTGCTGCTGTTTTTAAGTTTGGTGAGAGAGGCAGAGATTCGGAATGGCAGCTGCTTCTCAGTAGCAGATGGAAGAAGGGAAATGATCTGGAGCAGGGGAGGGAGGGCGGATTTTATTGGGAATTTCAGTTACATGAGGAGGATAGGAGAGTTTGCTTGCTTTGTTGAACCACGGGCATGAGGTGTCTCGCACTCGGTTCCTGCTTTTGCCTCAGGGCTGCTGGTCTGGCCCCCAGGCCCCTTGTTTGAGTACCGCTCATTGTGTTGTACAGGCCAGCATCTTATGAGAGGGCATACTTCCACATCCTTAGCCCTGAAAGTTGGACTTGGCTAACCAAATTCTCTGTCATCTGAAAAGAGAGAAGCTACTGGAAGCCTATTTATAGGTCTTGGCTACCTGGATCGTGCCACCTTATCCTCTGAGTCGTGTCCGACAGCTTAGGTTTCCCTGACTTCTAAATAGGTTATGTAGCTGGCAGGACATAAGTGACTAACAGTCATGGTAAACACATTTGTTTCTTGCTTGTTTTTGTAGAAGCTCAGAAACATTAGCACATCTGACCGTTTCATGTTCTATCTCTGGGGGCCAGTTGCAAGGCCCTGCTTTTGGGGTAGTCTCTGGCCACAGACCTGTATGTGGTTTCACTTCCTGTATAGGCCAGGTCTAGGGTTAGGTGGAGGCTTTTGTTCTGAAAGTCTTACCTTGGTGATTTCCCCCTACCTCCATATTGATATCTGGGGTTACACCCAGGGCCTCCTGTGGCTAGGCCCTGCCCCATCCCCTTGGTGAGGATGGACCTGCCTTTTCCTGCAGGTGGGTACAGAGGAAAGTGCATTCGCTGTGCCGTGCACGGCGGACCTCCCCCAAGCTGAGCCCTCAGCCCCTCAGCTGCCAGCCCAGGGCCACTGTGGCAGTTGCCTTATCAGCAGGGCAGGGCTGTTGAACACCATAAAATGTGCTTGGAGATCAGTACTCAGGGATGCAACTGCAATTTGGCTTTGCTTTTTACTCTGTTTATCTAATTTTGCTGTTAAACTATTACGAGTGTTATGATCAGAAATGTGAAGGGTTTGTATGAATAAAATTACAGAAAATCAAACAGCTTCAGATTTCTCATAAAGTGCATTAAACAACTTCAATGAGGAGAAAAATGGATGTTTATCTGGGACAGAGAAGGCTTTCAGTTAGAACATTCAGTGCCACCCACATTAAGTACAACCCCGATCAAAACACTAGAAGAATTTTCTTCCTTTCCTTTACTAGGAAATAGGGGCTAGGCGTTGCTCAGGGTGAGCTCCAGGCATCAGCTCCAGGCGTCCTCTTCCCTCAGCCTCTCTCCCGCCAGGGGAGGTGTGCATCCCCGGCCCAGCGCCTGAGGCTGGCCTGCTGAGACTGAGCAACAAGACTGTAAAGTTCAGATAGAAGAATAGCCAGGCGTCATGGCGCCTGCCTGGAATCCCAGTATTTGGGAGACTGAGGCAGAAGGATCACCTTGAGTTTGAGCCTTGCAAGAGCTATATATGAGCTGGTCTTAGACATGTCGCATGAGGCTGCAGAGGGCCCCCGTGTAGGGTGTGATTTCCAGTGTGTTCATGCAGATGTGTGAGCTGGTGAGGAAGCTGAGCCTGCCTGGCAGCAGTCATCTGATTTTTGTGAACTGTGTAGAGACTTACACTAACTCCTGGGTGAAGCAGATCTAAATGTCAAGAAGTGAAATCTTTAAGAACATGGGGGGAACCAGTGGTGGCACAGGCCTATATAATCCCAGCACTCAGAGGTTGAGACAAGAGGATTGATGCGAGTTCAGACCAGGATGGGGGCTACAGAAGGCTAACCTGAACTGCATAGCCAGACCCTGTCTCAAAGTAAATCACAGGGGAGTGGTGGGAAGTAGGCCTGTGGGGAGGCGGAGCTTGGGCACAGGGGTCCTCCGCTCTTTTCACCAGGAGAGATTCCAGACTGGGCAGAGCTGAAGGCACAGCTTCGATGGTATGAGGAGGAGACAGGAGAAGCAGCTTCACGATTTTAAAAGTTTGATGCACAGAGAGCTTTTTTAGGTAGAGCGCAAATCCAGAAACGTAAACAAAGACTTTTGAGTTTTGACAACATTAATGAAAAATTTCTACCAAGAGTAACAGTAATAACCCAGTGTACATGAATAAGCAGAGCAGCAGGGAACAAAACAAGGTACAGTGTAAAGGTTGAAGACCAGAGACCAAGTGCTGACTCTGCCTGAACCACAGACATTCCCACCAGAGTAAGAGCTCTCTGACAAGGGAAGGAAACAGAAAACTGGTGAAGGGCATCAGGCATGTCGCGGCAACAATTACGGGAAACCAACAGCTGATAGCCGCAGGATGTGAACAGACGAGTGTTGAAATCCTTCAGCTGAAGTATTAGTAATGACTAATGTGAGGAACACTTTGAGGAAATAGGCATTATTTACGATTCACAATTTGAAAGTTATTTTGGATATCACAAAATTATAATTGTACACATACCTTATGACTCAGTTTTTCCATTCCTAGGAGTTATTCTTTCAGAAATAGTCATGGAGTTGCACAAATGTGTAAATACTGCAACTTTCATCATAGCTTTCTTTTTTTTTTTTTTTGCACCAGGAACTGAACTCAGTACCTCATCCTTGCCAGGTAGGCCCCATGCCACTGAGCTATGATCCTGGCCCATCAAAGCATTATTTATAATAGTGAAAGCAACATGTTTCTGTTAATATGCATTGTTGTCGATGGGAAAATGGTTAAATATATTATGATATATATGTATAGTGGAATATTCCATAGTCAATAAAAATAGTTTATAATAAAACTGTTGGCATAAGATGTCTGATTATAAGTGAAAAACTAGATGATAAAAACAGAACATCCACTGAGTGTAGTGGCCCCTGCCTTGTATCCCAGTACTCAGAACTGGGACAGGAGGAGGGCCACACATTGGGGCTGGCCTGAACTGCTTAATGAAACCCTTTCTCAAAACATAACATCTGGACTTGGTGCCCACCCCTGTAATCCCTGTGGAGTCAGGAGACTCTAAGCTCGAGAACAGGGCTACAAATTGACTCCAAGGCCTGGCAGAGCTATATGGCAAGACCCTGCCTCAAGCAAATAAAAAAGCCCACCCCCAATAAACAACTGCATGGCCTCCCACATTTAGATATTATGCATATATATGCGCACGCGCGTGCCTGTGTGTGTGTGTGTGTGTGTGTGTGTGTGTGTGTGTGTGTAGGGGGCTTGCAGGTTAGCTCAGTTATTTAAACGCCTGTGTGGGCAATCCCAGTCAGTTACAGGGGACCACAGTTCAATCCCCAGCTCCAAGTGCCTTACCAGACTCACCCTTAAGGCAGCCTGAAACAGCCAAAAAAAAAAAAAAACTTCTGAACTCTTTGGCCGGCCAAATAGCTCAGTGGATTAAACCGGCAAGCAGGCCTGTAATCCCGGCTTTGGGAGGTTGCAAACAGGCGGATGAGTCCGATCTAGTAGTGAGACCCTGAACACCCTGTAGATCCCTCCACATATATAGGGGCCCCTCGAAGCAGGTGCGTGCGTGTCAGCAGGTCGCTGCACTAAGTGGTGTCTGGAGGGCGGGGCCAGCACGGGGAGCCGCTCCTGTGATTGCAGGGGCCGAAGCGGCAGGCATCAGCTCATGATGTCTCAGCACATTTAGTATTAGAATATATGTGCAAGTTCTCCTTTTCCCAATGTATACATTTTTTTGGTGAACTTTGTATATGTGATCTGATAAATGCAGTCTGACTGCAGTCCACACACTGCCTTTAATGGAGCGTTCCATATACATTGGCAATGTACATTAATAGAGCTCCTCCCCCTCCAAGTTTAGTAATCTGCTAGAGAGACCCCTAGAACAGTTATGCTTACTGTTATGGTTTGTTACAGGGAAGGGTTCCAATTCAGGTCATCTGGGGCCATGACTATGGGCCATACCCTCACAGCCCAGGGCTGACTAGACGCTCCTGCTCTCCACAGCCCCAGCTGAGACCTTCAGCCCTGAGGTCCTGCGGTGACAGAGCTGATCTCCCCTCTCCAAGGCCCACTGGCCCATGGGCAAATCGCCCATGCAAACAAAACACTCCTGTCGGGCAGAACATTGCAGAGGCCAAGAACTCACGGCCCAGGTGCTCAGGGTAAAAAACCTTCCTGTCTCTGACTCAGATTACTTCCTTACTATATAATATTCTCACCAAAATTTAAACAAGAGTTACTTCTGGCTGGAGGAATTGCATACAACTTTGTTTTTATACTTTGTACTATTCAATGTTGTTTGAATTGTTTTCAGTGTAGATAAATGATTGAAAACAAAAGCCAGTAAGACTGAGCTGTGCGTCATGGACTCAGCACTAGAAGCTGAGCCACGAGCAAGTTCAGGGACGGTCTGGGTTCCAAAATGAGGCCCTGTCTCAATCCTGCCCCCCAAGATCGTAAGACTAGACAAACTCAAAAAGAGATTAAAGCAAAAACTAGATGCCTGAACGGGACAGATGGGCAGGGAGCCAAGCAATAGAAGAAATTATAAGGACAGGGCACCTGGACACACAGCTCACTGACACGGGTACGCGCCAGAAAGCGAAAGACAGTCAGTAACCTGGGGAAAGCTGGCGCGGCAGCTCAACAGGAGAACCCGGGCCTGGTAAGCCCGAGGCCATGGGCCGGACCCCAGCACTGGGGGAAAGGCTTGGAGAAACATCACAGAGGGCAGATATCACTAACGTAACATTACCAACCAAACAGCAAGAGAAAATGACCAGTCTGGTAGCGGAGAGTGAATGTGCATGCCAGGTGTGGTGGCGAATCCTGTAACCCCAACATTCATGAGGCTGAGGGAGGAAGACGCCTGGGAGTTTGAGGCAACCTCTGCTACATTGTGAGTTCAAGGCCAGCCTGAACGACACAGCAAGACCCTGTCTCAAAAATGAACAAACAAAAGGCTTTCTTATATACAAAGCCATGTTCTTGGTTTGGCTATCATTCTGCAGCTGTTTAAGATGCTTGCTCAGGTGAAGGAGGGGTGCATGTGACAGGGCCATTTGCATAACTTTGTGAGTCTGCAGTTATTTCAGGATAAATTTGTTTGTTTGTTTGTTTTTAAAGGCAAAGGGCATGAACAGCTCAGGAAAGAGACACATAACCAAGAGACATATGTCTTTAAATTATTAAATTTCATTAACAGATGATTCAGATTGAAGTGAGATGCCGCCTTTTTTCTGTTGCAAGTTTTATTCCATCCCCAAGCCAGAGGAGTCAAGAATTTATTCTCCTGCAAATAATCTGTATGTGTGTGTGTTCACATGTGTGTACATGTGTGTGAACACATGCACTAGGGATTAAAGCCAGCCCATGTGCTTGCTAAATGCATGCTCCACTGCTGAGCTGTATCCCTGCTGCTGCTAAGCATTTAAAATACCTGTCCGTGGTGTGCGGTCCTTTGAGTCCAGCTCCAGCCAGAAGGTGCCGTCCAAGGCCTAGGCCTGGGCCCACGGTGACTGGCACTTGCTGTGTGCCGGGTTGTTATGGTTTATGTCTAGTTGTCCCCCCCAAAGCCTCATGGAGTCACTGGGCGGGGACTTCTAGAGTTTGAGACTTGATCCATGATCCCTGGGATTATGGGTTTTAATACTGATGGGATTATGGGTGGAAGTACTTCTGGGATTATGGGTGTAGCCTAGGGCGGGAGCTAAGGAGGAGAGCCTGAATGTAATATAAAGAGAGACAGACTGTAGCTCGAGCTGGTGCTGCTGCTCTGCTGCTGTGTTGGCTGGCTACCTCTGCCACCATTTTGTTGCTGTTCTGCCGCCATGAACTGGATGCTCTCCGCCCTGCTCCACTCAGCCTTGGGCCAGCCGAATATGGACTGAAACCTCTACGAACTGTGAGCTAAATAAACCTTTCCTTCCTTCATTTTGAGTGTCGGGTATTTGTCTCGGCAACGATTTAAAAGTAACTAAGACAGAACTTGGTACCAGGAGTGGGGTCATTGCTGTTACTATACCTGACAATGTGGATTATAAGCTTTTGGAAATGGCTTACGGGAAGAGATAGGAAAGGTTCAGAGATGTTGGCCGAAAACAAAGCTGTAGAACGGCTTCGGCTGTTCAGCCTGGACGATTTTGGTCAGAGCTTAGACCAGAAGACTGACAGAAGGCCTGCCTGTAAAGATCAGGCTGAGGAGGTTGCTGCTGGAAAAAAGGACAGCATTGGTCATTGGACTCCAGATGATTTGTGCTATGGCTTGGCTGAAAGTCTGTCAGAATTTTGCTCATGCCCAGAGACTTTGCCTAAGACTGAGATTAAGCATGGCGGACTGATTAATCTTTCAAGAGACATTTCAAAGCAGCAAACTATTGGGGCGGTGGCATGGTTGTTATTGGCAGCTTTTAGCCAGATTTATGTTGAAAATCAAGAGAAAAGAGTCAAGCAGGATGATTTAAAATGTGAGTTTGGCCAGAAAGGAAACACC
>PVJA010046660.1:0-15046 GCA_004027025.1 Myocastor coypus
GCCATAGAGCTATCTCCCCAGCCCCTTACTTTGTGTATTATTAACAAACTATTTTAAAAAATTTCTCAGAAAGAAATCGACACTTGTATCCAAAGAGACATACCAGGGTACTAACATAGCCCATGTACAGTCTTATCTAATTCAGCTTATATAATGTGCATCAAATCTGAGAGAAATGCTAAAATACAGGAAAACCCATAAAAAGGAATTTGATAGAATTCCATATAGTTAATAATCAGTAAAAGCAGTCTTTTTTTTTTTTTTGGTCTTTTTTTTAAGACAGGGTCTCACTATGCAGTTGAGGCTGGTCCTGAGCTCACTTTTGTAGTCCAGGCTGGTCTCGAACTTGCATCAATCCTCCTGCCTCAGCCTCCAGAGTGCTGGGATTACAGGCGTGCGCCACCACGCCCGGCTAATAAAAGCAGTCTTGATCAACATACTCAACAGTCTTCTTCTACACTCACTAGTTCTAAACTTTCAACAGTCTCCTTACATCAGGCAGAGCAAAGAAAACATGCAGACTACCTGGTCTCCGTACTTTCTTTGGTTCTTCATAGTCCCTTTCTAGATTTGGAGATTCCAGAAAGCTGATTTCTTCCAGGGCACCATCCCCCTCTTGGCTGTTGAGGGCGTCTTTCTCTTCCTGAAGTGGAGATTCCAATTCAGATTCTTCTGAGTCAACAAATATCTGACCAGCAACTACTCTGCCTGTGATGGTGTGGTCCTTTACTGATTCATCTGGCAGAGAAGTCTGAGAATATAAAGTATTTTTAGTTATCAACAATACCAAGATTCTCTCTAACTCAATTGATCAATTCTTTTATTAAGCCAGCTGTCTCCTTCAGCTCCCTGAAGAGTCATATTCTCTCAGCTCCACAGGGTTTACTTTGTGTAAGCCACATGTCTTTATGGTTGAACTGTTCCAACTTCAACTTAGATATTACTTTTACCAGGAAGTCTAAGACTGTCTGGGTTAGGTTCTCCCTCTCCATGATGCAACCGCTATGATAACTCTGTTGTTATAACTTCTTATCTTTTTCTGCATTCCTGATAACCCAGAGATTATAGCTTGTAACTAAGCAATCTCCTGGCACATGTAAGACTTGGCCTCATTTGTTCATTCAATCAATAAGTGCATTAACTGCTTAGAATTCTTTTTAAAATTGATGTAAATAGAAACAAATGGCAGTCTGTGGTAGTTGATACATTGTATCAACTTCAGGAAGCTTGGCTGGATGGGCTTGGCTGGTTTCGAGCCACGGGGCCCAATCCTGCAGGATGCCGAGGGCCTGCCCTGGGATGTGACTGGTTCTACTCTAGGGCCAGTTGGGCCACCCCAGAGTGACTCAGTACAAAAAGTGTATAAAAAAGAGTTGAGGAAGACTTTGAGCAGATCAGCACAGATCAGCACAGCCCAGCCCAGCCCTGCCTGGCTGCTTCCTTGGAGAAGTCCTAGTCTTCGGAGGAGCTTGATCTTCACAGCCATGCAAACTTTGGAGGAGCTCTGGAGCCAGCGGAGTACGAACTGAAACTTCCACAAACCTTTCCTTCCTTCATTTTGAGTGTTGGGTATTTGTCCCAGCAACGAGTAAAAAGTAACTAAGACACAGTCTTAAAAAAAAGTTAGAGATGAAACTTACTGAATTAGCCAACATGCTTATGGAAATATTTGCTATTTACTTTCTTTTTTTAAAAAATTTACTCTTTTAATTTTGGTTTTGTTTTTGCTATTTTATGGGTCAGTGATTTGTTTTTATTTATTATTTATTTTTTTTAACACTTTTTTTTATTTTTCTTTTTTTTAAATTTAATTTTCTTTATTTATTTTTTTTCTTGTTTCAGAACCTTTGTTTATTCAGTCATTTTTATGGCCAGCTCAGCCCACCCCAAGGGCAGGTCTGGCACAGCATGTGGTGCCGGGGATTGAACTGCGGTCCCTGAAGCCGCCTAAGCTTTCCCAAGCAGGTGCTTTAGACCACTGAGCCATCCCGCCGGGCCCAGTGATTTGTTTTTATTGTTTAACCATATATGTGTGTGTGTGTGTGTATATATTTAGTTTTTGCTTTGCTTTTCGTACTAGGGATTAAACTCAGGACCTGGAGCTTGTCAGGCTAGCGCTGTAATATTGATAACCATCTTTCTGTTTAAACTTTCTATTACTCAAAAGATGTAGATTTCATATCCCTTCTAAGGTACATTATTCCTTCTTTTTAAACTGGACAGCAAATACCAGCCATTGCAAATTTCAGTACATACCTTGGAATCTAAGGATTCATCCTGGTTACCTTCTTCATCTGCAAAGTAATTTTAAGATCATTTAGTCATTTTTTGATGGGAAATTACAAATGTTATTAAAAGAAAGCATCTAATAGGCACAACAAGACACTAAGCCTAGGATTATACAAATTGCTTGTATTCAGCAGCTACTCAAAAGATTAAGGGAGAAAAGAATGGGTTCAGGTAGAAGATTTTCCCCAGGTAGGAAGATCAATTACCCTCAACCTCTGACAAAGACACCTGGATTCATACATTTTTCTGTATCTAGTTAGTCTATTACTGACAATGAAATACTAAGTTCATAAAAATGTACCTTTAATTTCATATTTCCACTTTTATCTTTATTGTTCCTTTGGTCAGGTCTAGAGTTAGTTTATCTTACTGCTAACTAGCATCTTGCTATTTAAAAACATAATATAAGGTAATAACTATTATTATATGTCAGCAGACTTAACAGGATTTGTGATAACCAGATACAGGTAAAAAGTAGCATCGTACTATGTTTTCACTCACACAGAAACTATTATAAAAGATCAACAGTCCATGTTAAATGGTGAATCCAGCCACTAATTACACTTTTCTTCCAAATTCATACAGGTTGGTCTGGTTTTGTTGGATTACATAATTTTCTTTTATTATTCTTTCCATATTTTCTAGTTATTTGAGCTATTCTGGCTGTTTACTATACTCTTATCTGCTCTTAACTAAACATATTCAACTCAATGTCCAGTCACAAATGTTTGATCTTTGTGTTCACTGCCAGTTTAAAAAACAGTGAAGATTATCTCTAAGATAATCTCTAAATTTCCTTCTTGCTCTTACAATTACCTGAGTTTCTACAGAAACAAGTGTCAATTCTGCTTGCTCTGTTGGGTCTATGAAATTAACCAGTAAACAGAAGGCTGGAAGGCCCTTAGATTTTTACTAGAAAATGTAGCACTGTTTTATTCCATACAAATATGGCCATATCTTATATATTATTTAGAACTTGTAGCTTGTTACAGTAAAAAGTTGCTTTGGAATTTGTTATTAAAGTATTAAACCAAGAAGTACAATCAACTCATGCACAAAACATACTATTTCACAAGATTTGTTCTGAGTAACTGAGAACAGGTTCTCAGGGAAGTTTTGCCATATATGAAGGTGGTATCAATTTAAAGAAAATTTAAATTAAAGCCACTGTTCATATTTGCACATTTTTAGAGTACCTTCAAAGTATGTTTTATTTTTGTTAGGAGAAGAATAGTTCATGAATTGGTTCCAAAGTGTTGAGGCAGTGTTATCAAGAGCATTCATCCTGTCCACTAACTTCTTCACAAATATCATTCAAAGCCCAAGTTCTTTTTTTTTTTTTTTTTTTTTTTGTGGGACCAGGGTTCGAACTCACGACCTTGCACTTGCCCAGCAGACACTTGTGCCTCGGAGCTATCTCCCCAGCCCCAAAGCCCAAGTTCTAATAGATGGTTCAGGTTCAATTTTCAGCAAATTTTGGACAAAGGAAAAAAAAAATTAATCTCTGTTATATAACAAAGTTATCTGCATATAGTTAATTCCAATTTTCAGTTAGTTAATACAGCACGAGCAGATTTTAAGAGTGCAGCTGTATGCGACTTGTCCCCAAGCACTGAACTTTGGGGCAGCTGACACTCTAGTCACTAATCACTAAGTCTAGCTATACCTGGTAGCTAACAAGAAAATAATACAGATAACAAATAAATTTAAAGACATACATGTTTCAAACAGTACAAGATGTAAAGCATAGGAGAAACAAAATGTATTTTTGAACTCCAGGAAGCATGATCTGTGACATCAGGGTTATTTCATGTGAATTGCATCATGTTTCTTCTAACAAACTAGAAATATGTACTAAGATGACTGGTAAACAAGCATTCTTTCATTTTTCAGTTACTAAAGTGGGAAAACCTACTCCAGATGGCAATCTTAAAGCACAAGGTTTTTTTCTTTTTCAGACTGATATCCACATTCACATAACCCTTTTTACTGGGTTCCTTATGATCAAAGCACTTCTGATATGTTGTATTTTGGTAGAGATTAGAGACACTAAAGTTATGCATAAGAAAAGCAAATAGTATTGCTTTTGCTAGAACACAGACATCAAGCAACAAGGACTCAAAGGGATTCAACAGGTATAGATTTCTCACTCATCAGTAGCACATCTAAAATAAAATTATCCGTCAGGGGAGATAACTCCGTGGCACAAGTGCCTGCCTAGCAAGTGCAAGGTTGTGAGTTTGAACCCCAGTCTTGCAAAAAAAAAAAAAAAAAAAAAAAAAAAAAAAAAAAAAAAAAAAAAAAAAAAAAAAAAAAAAAAAGCATAATAAAATAAAATTATCCATACTACTTCACCAGCTGTGCAGTGTTCTTTGAAAAAGATCAATTTTCACTTGTATTGTATCAGGTGACAAGACCACAAAATACTAGGGATCTTTTTTCCAAGTACAAAGAGTTCTGATGAATTCATTTTACCACAAGTCACATACATTAAACAGACTGGTCCACTTTCAAACTCACAGTCTATAAAGAAATTGATGAAAAGGGCTTGGATGTCCGGCCTTGGGCATTGCCATTCTGTTTGGGATCTATGCAGATTCTACTACAATAATTCTGATTCTAAGTTACTCCAAATCTGCAGCTTGCCGAATGCACTTTGTGACCTGGCCAAACTGAATACTTGGGGTTCAATACTGAAATCCTGGTCAGCTTTCATTTTCTCAGTCTATCAGACAGGAACAATCCCATCTGTCCTGATGGTTCACAATGAGGTAAGGAACAAATAAAACAGTGAAGTCACATATTTTCTGCTGTCTAAAAACTACTCTCTGAATTTATGTTACTTGTATAACTATTACCTGAAATACCTAACAGTGAGTCTTATTAAAAATACTACACAGCCGGGCATGGTGGCTCACACCTATAATCCTAGCACTTGGGAGGCTGAGGCAGGAGGATCAGTGCGAGTTCGAGACCAGCCTGGGCTACAAAAGTGAGCTCAAGGCCAGCCTGAACTGCATAGCGAGACCCTGTCTCAAAAAGACAAAAAAAAAAAAAACACAAAAAAAAACAAAAAACCCAAAACTACAATACTATCTGACACAAAGGAAAAAAGTAAACCACTTGCTTCTTTCTGCCCCAAACAATAAACCATTATTAGTATTTTTATTCTGCCATGCTGATGTGAACTCAGGATTCCTGCAGGCTGAGCGAATGCTCTAGCCCTGAGTTATGACCTCAGCTCCAAGAAAGCATATATTTTTAAGTGAGAAAAATTCTTTTACATTAAGAAAATGAAAGAGAAATATCTTCTTAATCTCCCTGAAGTTTACTCACAGGGGAAAGAAGACATCTCTATTACAACCTAGTTTTTGCAAGTCTCTAAAATAGGTACTAGATAACAGCTACTCTGAACAACAGGCTCAATATCTTCTTTGTTGGCTAAGCATATTCTACCTGGTTATAAACTTTTGAGTAACCGCTAACATTGACACACAAAATGAGCACAAAAAATTCGATTTTTATACATGAGCAAAGCTTTAAATTTTTCAAATGGGGAGGGAATCCTGCATAAATGAGCACTTTACTGATGAAAAACCAAACTGAAAAATGTAAGCACTTAATTTATAGAACTTTACATCATGTGTGAACTTCAGGTGATGTCAGTATAGTTGTCAGAGGCCTGGTTTTATGACTCTCCACCCCCAACTCCAGGATATCAAACCTGATTTCAATGTTTCTTCCATAAAATGGAGTTTACATGTAACCTAATCATTTGTAATACCTAATACAATGTAATACCATGTAAGTAGTTGTTGTATCATAGTGCTTAGAAAATAACAAGAAAAACTATACATAATCAGCATAAACATACTTTTTTTCCACTCTCAGTACTTTTCATCTTCGGTTGGTTGAAATCACTTATGTGACTTGGAAGACAGGGAAAGCCAATGGGCCTTCATCCCCTCTTGGTGGGCATGTCTATCTTCTTTTAATTCTGACTTAAGTTTTATTAGGGAAATACTTTGGGATATTTTTTTCCTATGATATTTCCTCAACATAGTCGTCTTTTTATATCAATATAGCAACAAGGCTTAACATTTTCGTATGAGCAGCTGTGTATTATAACATCCTGACAATTCTCATTATAGATTGTCAAGGGTCATCTCCTTCCATGGGGCTCTAAGTTTACAAAATCATCAAAGGAAGAAGTAGGAAAGTTTATAAACTTGTTTTTTAAAACTTCACAACTGAACTCTGATGAAATATATGTCATGTTCTTAGCTTTCAAACTTCAGTATGAAGACTCATTTACAGAATTTGTTCATACACAGATACTTGACCTACTCTGGACCTAAAAAATAGTTTTTTTAACAAACTCTGAAGAGAAGTTCTGCTGCAGTGGTCCATGGTGCATCAGACACATTACCTACTAAGTTCAACAGCTTCACTGCATACTTTTTTTTGTCTTTTTGAGACAGGGTCTCGCTGTGCAGTTCAGGCTGGCCTTGAGCTCACTTTTGTAGCCCAGCCTGGTCTCGAACTCACACGGATCCTCCTGCCTCAGCCTCCCAAGTGCTGGGATTACAGGCGTGAGCCACCACGCCTGGCTGATTGAGCTCAACTTTTGTAGCTCAGGCTGGTCTCGAACTCACATCGATCCTCCTGCCTCAGCCCCCCAAGTGCCAGGACCACAGGCATACACCACCACACCTGGAGCATATTTCTTTTGATCAAATAACTTTCAGAAGAGCGCCAAGAGTTACATATTAAATGGTCTCTAAAGGTTTGGTCATAAACATATGCTATCACTACAATGGGTGAGGAAGGGATCTTAGTGTGATGTTAACAATGATTAGCATATGCTTCTTGTTTTTGAATAGCATCTCAAACCACATGGAACAGAAATTTGGTTCAGGCCTCTTAATTTAGAAGCAGGATGACGTTATGGCACTGATTTACAACTAGGACAGATAGTCTGGGAATTCAAATAACCACCTGGGAAATTTTCTGTTGAGGAAAAGTAACATTTGTACTCTGCCTTGTTCCCCCAAATTTAAAGCTACAGAACAGCTGTCTTATTAACAAAAGCTGATTAAAATTTTAAAGCTTCACTGTATTATCAACTCCTACAAATACTCAGTGTTTTTAAAATTAACACTTGGAATAGAAGTAAGGTAATCAAAACATTAAAAACAGAAAAAAAATTAAGAACCAGAGTAAATCAGCTAATTGGAAAATCAATTCAAAAGCATATGAAAAGGCAAGCATCTGATATTTAGTTTGTAAGAACGAAGTCTTTCAAAAGTCATAAAGCCACGATCAATAAACACGGGCAGATCAGAAACACTGTGACAGAGGTCACCTCTCTTTCAACAAGTTTTTTTAAAAGGGAGACGTATTCGTTTCTAAACAATTAGACCAAGGAGCGGCTCGGGTGTTGAGCAAACACACGGCGCCACTTTGAACATCTTAGCTTCATGGGCCCTGCTCTGCCTCAAGTGACAGCTCCAGATGAGTCGATTACAAACTGCAGACCCAGAGTTCCACAACTGCTGCAGCACACGGATCTATGCGGTGGTCGAGGAAGCGGCAGTCGGCTTCAAAGGTCATGCGGGTCTATACCGGCTGCCCGGGGTCAAGCCCTCGGAGTTCATTCTTTGCCCGCAAGCAGTCGCGTAAAGTTTGTTACGTGGGAGAAAGGTGTGGGCTGGGTGGCCGCCCCTTCTCGCCGTCGCGTTCCCTCAACAGCCCCACTGACTGACCCAGGGCAGCCGAAGCCCAAGAGAAGGGCAAATGACAGGCCAGGGCGAGGCGGGACCGGCGAGCGCAGCCCGGAGCCCCGGTCGCTCCCTCGATAGATGGAGGCCAGGGGGGCGACCGCTCCCGGCCTTCGGCTCGTGGGGGTGGATACTGACCAGAGGACGGCGAGCCCGAGCCCAGCAGCACCGCACACAGCAGCAGCGTCATCACGACCCGGACCTGCATCCTGTTCTCGTGGCCTACTGCCATCCGCTGGAGGTGTCGGTTGCCTTTGATTCTACCACCACCAAGTCTGCCGCTGCCGCCGCCTTACCGCTGCTCTTCCTGCTCCAGTTTCCTCCCTCCGCCCCTTCCCAGGCCTCCCTGATCCAGAGATCAGCCAATCCTCGCTCGCTGCTGTGGCTACTCGCCCAATCGTCATGGTTGTCCCGCCCACTCCCCATAATCCCACCCCGTGTTATCTGTTGACCAATCGTCGTGCGAAGTTCCCACACGAGCTTTTCCAGTTGGACCACGGCCTTACAGACATGGCCCCTGATAATTGGTAGCGCCTGAATCGGAGCTTGAGTCAAGGGCCGGGAGAAAGGACTCATTCAGAACTACAATCCCCACAATGCACTTCATGAAGTTCACTGCGTGTTTGCTCTTGGGAAATGTAGTCCATTGTGGAGCAAGCGTTACAACTGTGGAAGGCTGTGTAAATGAAGAAAATGTAATCAACACCTGGGCTACAAATGAAGGTTGTGAACTCCCAGACCTTTTTGTTTTGGTTTTGAGACAAAATAAATATCAAAAACAAATATTATAAGGTTAAGAACGAGTAATATGTTAAGTGTCTTTTCTTATTCTATTCAGAAAATATGAATTGAGTATAGTGATGTGAACACTGAGAAAAATTCAGGGTAACCTGAAATTTTTCAGTATTTTCACTGTATATAGTTCACAAGTATGTCACTGTATGTATTTCACAGTACTTCATATATTTTAAAATAACTTCCATAAAACAGTACCGTGGTATACAAAAGCCAGACTGCAACCAATTACTTGTCCTTTGTTCTCCATCAAAAACAAAAGGAAATAAATTGCACCCAGTCTAGATGATCTCACTTCTAGTACTCATTTTTAATTAAGGTATCAGATAATAATCATATGGAAAATGTGGCAACAGTTTTTGGAAAACCCTTTCAAACACTTGTCCTTGTCAATTGCTCTATTGTCTTCTTCCTTGACCAGAATTGAAGGGCTAGGTGTGTATTTGTAGAGGTACAGGCAACAACGACAGCGACGACATTCGAGAAACACAGATACTTTCTGTGATAAGCCCCAGGTCATGCATATACTGGCTGGGCAACACGGCAATGACTTTTTTTTTTTTTCTTGTCTTTTTGAGACAGGGTCTCGCTATGCAGTTGAGGCTGGCCTTGAGTTCACTTTTGTAGCACAGGCTGGTTTCGAACTCGCACTGATCCTTCTGTCTCAGCCTCCCGAGTGCTGGGATTACAGGCATGCGCCACCACGCCCAGCTGCAATGACTTCTTTGTCACATTGTATCATTCTATTTTTCTTACTGCACACCCACAATCAGCTGTTGGTCCTGGATCCCAGCAAGGCCTCCATTATGAAGGTTTTTGCGAAGGCTTTCTTTATTTCCCTCCCCCCGAACTTGATTTTTTGACACAGTTGAGCATTTTCTGTGTGAGAGTGTCTTTATCAGGAATAGAGCAAAAATCTGGATACTGTCTTTCATTCACATCACAGAGGATGAAGGAAAGATTCTATTTTATAAAAAGGTTCTCTTTCCCTCTGTATTCACCTTAGCTCTCATCTCCATGTGTGCCTCTAATGGTGTTTCCTCAGAGTTCTTCTAATCTTAAATCATGGAATAAAATTTGATTTGTTTTCCATCCTTTTAACTCTTATGGATCATCAGTTCCTATCATCTCAAAGCACATAATTATTTAAAATTTTTTCTTCTATTACCATTCTTTCCTCCTATTTCCTTTGCAATCCTCATTTTTTCCTTATTCCACTGGATGATGCACCCGAGTTCTGCTAGCTGTATTCACTAGTACTATCCTTCTTTCACTCTAAACTAAGTCACACTCCATGGTCATATCAATTTTCCTTGCACATTCCTTTAGAACACTTACTCAAGAGTTTTCAGTGACCTATGTTTCATAGAATAAAAAGTATTAGAACTTCCTCTACATACAAAATAGAAATGTGTGTTGGCAATTCCCTTCTAGGGAAGGCCTGCAGAAGACATAATCTGCCTTCCACACAGGAAGCAATGATTATTGGATTGGTAAAATTGTAGTTCTCTGCTTAGTTAAGGTGCAACTTCTTTTTACAATTTTGCCTTCTTATAACCAAGGCCCTGTGCTGGATGCTTCACAGACTGATTTCCACTTCTTTTTAGTTGCTTACAGATTTCCACAATAGTACAGTCTTGCCTGCCCCTGGGCTCTCCTATCCTTCCAACAACTCTAATTTCTTTGCCACAGCTCTGGCATTCTTTCCAATTTCACTTGTATTTCTTGTTGGCTAAGACTTCTCCAACCCATCTGCCCTCCTTAATCTTGATTTCTTCGTATCTACCAGACATTTCCAATCCTATCTTTTAGACAGCTTATAGATTTACCACAGCCAGAAACAATGACACAGTTCTATACACAGAGAGCAATGAAATCACTACTCATTGGCCCTAGATGATGATGATGATGATGATGATGATGATGATGATGATGATGATTTTTGTCTTTTTGAGACAGGGTTTTTTTTTTTTTTTTTTTGGGACCAGGGTTCGAACTCACGACCTTGCACTTGCCCAGCAGGCACTTGTGCCTCGGAGCTATCTCCCCAGCCCCGAGACAGGGTTTTGGTGTGCAGTTCAGGCTGGCATTGAACTCACTTTGTTTTTTTTGTCTTTTTGAAACAGGGTCTCGCTATGCAGTTGAGGCTGGTCCTGAGCTCACTTTTGTAGCCCAGGCTGGTCTCGAACTCGCACCAATCCTCCTGCCTCAGCCTCCCAAGTGCTGGGATTACAGGCGTGAGCCACCACGCCCGGCTTTTTGAACTCACTTTGGTAGCCCAGGCTGGTCTCGAACTCATATTGATCCTCCTGTCTCAGCCTCCCAAGTGCTGGGATTACAGGCGTGAGCCACCACGCCCGGCCTCAGATGGTTATTGCTCATTGACAGATCTAACTTGCAATTTTCAAGAGATTCAGGGAAAAAGCAATTCCTGCAAGGGGGATCATTTACAGGTAATTTTCATTGATTGTAAAGGACAGAAATCAGTTTTATTTCCTTAATTTGAGAGGTTTTAGAGCTGTTAGAGCTTTTGTTATTCTCCAATAGTAAGTGGCTGACTTGCTCTGAAAGTCCTCACAGGACTCTGACTTCCTGGGTGAAATTTCAAATCTCCAAAGCTGGTTCAAAACATGATATGAGAAAATCAGATTTTTTTTTTTTTGTCTTTTTGAGACAGGGTCTCGCTATGCAGTTCAGGCTGGCCTTGAGCTCACTTTTGTAGCCCAGGATGGTCTTGAACTCGCACCAATCCTCCTGCCTCAGCCTCCCGAGTGCTGGGATTACAGGTGTGCGCCACCACGCCCAGCTTCAGATTTGTTTGTTCAGCCTGCTTCTCTGCATGGTGTTTAACTAGAAAAAAAGATTGTCACTTCTCCATGGTATTATGTAGTCTGAGCATATATTCCTCAAGGTTCCCTGCCCACATTTCCAGTTAAGAATGTGTACCCTGTGGGTACAAAATGTTAATGTTATTTATCATTTCGTAGGTGCTAATATTTGCTCAGCTGCATTAATTCTATTAAGTCTGTCCACATCTGTGTTTCAGGTCTTTCTCAAAGATTTGCCAGCAGTGGAAAACCTGCTAACTCTCCATTTCGTACAGCATAGGAGCTGACGAAGATAACAGTACCTTTCCATGCAGATGACATTAATACAACTTCACTTCACTGTGGTAAAACAAGCAAGCGGCAAATGTTGAGGCTCTCCTGAAAGTAATGAGCATATATAAGCAGGGTACTTTTCATTTAAGGTTGGGAAAACAACTCCCTCAGACCCTTCCTGGGAACCAAGTGAGTGCCACTAACTGCAGGGGCCTATTCTTTCCTGTGCTGCTCTTAGGGATCTGTGTGAGTTGGTAACGTGCACAGGCTGTCAGCATCTGTAGCTAGGTATATATATCAGGAGAAGTTGAGAGAGAGAGAGAGAGAGAGAGAGAGAGACAGAGACAGAGACAGAGACAGAGAGAGGAAGAGAGAGAGAGAGACAGAGACAGAGACAGAGAGAGAAAGAGAGGAAGAGAGAGAGACAGAGAGAGAGAGAGAGAGAGAGAGAGAGAGAGAGAGAGAGAGAGAGAAGGGTATTTTTCTCCCTAGGGCTTAGAAAAGGATGCATTATGGTGGCTTAAATGATGTGAACTAAGTGAACTAAAGTCATTTATTGTTGAAGCAAAAATTAAAAAACACATCCTTGCATTCCACATAGTGAGAAATAAGGGTGTGTGTTCATTTACGTTCTGGAGTAAGTGGGTGATGTTTTTATTTATTTATTTATTTTTTTTTTAAATTTAGTTTTTTTTTTGTTTTGTTTCTTAATTTTATTTATTTATTTATTTATTTATTTATTTATTTATTTATTTATTCTTGTTTCAGAACCTCTGTTTCGTTATTCACTCATCTTTATGGCTGGCTCAGCCCGCTCCGAGGGCAGGACTGGCACAGCATGTGGTGCCGGGGATCGAACCGCGGTCCCTGAAGCCGCCCAAGCTTTCCAAAGCAGGCGCTTTAGACCACTGAGCCATTCCACCCGGCCCCAAGGGTGATGTTTTTACATCTCATTGTATTCCTCATAATTCCCGTCACTCATAACAGAATATGGTAAGCTTATAATGAGTAATTAAAATAAATAACCTTTGGATAGTTATATTATATTCCATGATTACAGTCAGTAGTGATAAAGTTCAAAGTGTAGATCACAGAACTGTGAGAAGAGTTTTTATTCTACTAAATTTTGAAGCTAAAAGAAAGGCAAGGGATGGGTAGGCCCCAGCCTGTTTACCAAGTTTCATCTTGAAGGGACATTTGCTTTTGGAGTGGGAAGATGTTCTTTCTTTCTGAGCAGTGCTGAGCCAGGATAAATGGAGAGCCAGGATACTTTCATATTATGAGTAAACTGATGGGAATCTGGGGATGCAATCTTTTTGTAGACTTGCGAAGTCTTAGCTCTGGAGAAAGACTAGCTTAGACTAAATTTTAATAGTAACTCGATTAGGTGAACTTCATAAGGTGGAGGTAAATATCTCAGAGTTCTCATTAAATTCAGAATGCTTAACTCCTGCGTAGGTAATTTAGTTAGTGACTATCACATTACGAGCTTAGCGTTTGTAATCAATCCTTCCTTCCCTGCTTCCCTTTGCCATAAATAGTTTTTTCTTTTTTTGTTATTTCGTTTTATTTGTTTATTTATGTGTTTATTTATTTGCTATTATGTATTTGGTTCAAGCTCTCCCTATGCAGCTTGGACTCATGGTGATCCTCCTATTTTCAGCCTCACCAGTGCTGGGATTATAGGTGTATACCACGATGCCCAGTCTCCGTGGGCTGCTCAGCACACTCTGGGGGTGGGGCTGCTACTGCATGTGATCCCTGGCTCCTTTGCTTGACTAAGCGGACAGTTAGCCTGCAGAGCTATTTTGTTGGCATTTTTAATTTTTTTATTTTTTAAAGAGAGCACAAAATAGTATTAAAGCAAAAACTACAAGTGATATAAAATTTCACTTAACAGAGGAATATGAATTTCACAGTATTTTTTGTAATGCATAGTGTAGTCTTCCAACCAGTTATTCTTTTTTTGGCGGGGGTCAGGGGCTGGCTCAGGCTGCCTTAAGGACCGATCTCATGCTTCATGTGGAGGTAGGGATCGAACCGTGGATACCGAGTGCCCTAGTGACTTTGCTAAATCATGCGCCTTACTTAACTGAGCTACCTAGCAAGCACCTCCCAATCAGTTATTCATATTACTATACATATGTATGAAAAATTGGAACAAGAAAGAAAACAAAAAGAAATATATAAAAATTAAGAACAGAGAAAGGAGAAACAATTAAAAAAGGAGACAAAACAAATTAAGCATTAACTGCTTTTTCCCATAGACCAGCAGAAATGTGCAGTGCAGCTGACCAAACCATCCTGCTCACATACATAGATAAATCTTTTTCCCCACTTCTTCTCCTATCCTCCTCAATTCAGTAACTCTTTCCTCTTGAATAAGTTCATTTCCTTTTCTTAGTATCTATCATACCTTTCAGATTACGTTTTCTCTTTTAGGTTCTCACACGAAGGAGATCGTACAATATTTGCACATGTGTATCTTGGTTTATTTCACTGAAGAGTATGACTTATAATTGCATCCATTTACTGACAACAGTCTCAAATTTATCCTGTTTTATAGCTGAATAACACTCAATTGTGTAAAAATACCACATCTTCATCTATTCCTCAGTTGCTGGGCATCTGGGTGGTTTGGAGGATCTAGCTATGACAAATTGCGCTGCTATAAACATGGGCGCACATATAATACCATGGTGTGGTGTACTCAGTTCTTGAAAAATACTCAGGAGGGGAATAGCTGGCTTGAGTGGGATCTCTGATGCTAACGTTTTAAGGAATCTCCACCTTCATTCCCACAGGGTTGTACCAGTCTGCATTCCCACCACCAGTGGAGAAACGTTCCTTTTAACTCACAGCCCTCAATTATTATTATTATTATTATTATTATTATTATTATTATTATTATTATTATTATTTTTGTCTTTTTGAGACAGGGTCTCGCTATGCAGTTCAGGCTGGCCTTGAGCTCACTTTTGTGACCCAGGCTGGTCTCGAACTTGCACTGATCCTCCTGCCTCAGCCTCCCGAGTGCTGGGATTACAGGCGTGAGCCACCACGCCCGGCTTATTTGTTTTT
>PVJA010046661.1:0-15011 GCA_004027025.1 Myocastor coypus
AAAAAAAAAAAAAAAAAAAAAAAAAAAAAAAAAAAAAAAAAAAAAAAAAAAAAAAGAGTGAATAAACAAATAAAGGTTCTGAAACAAGAAAAAAAAAAAAAAAAGAACTGGGGATTAAACTCAGGTCCTTACACTTGCCAGGCAAGTACTTATCCTACTGAGCTATCTCCCCAGCCCTAAATTTGTATTTTGAAAGCCCTCCGCAATCCTAAATTGCTAAGGCTGGCCTTGAATTTGTAATGCTCCTCCCTCAGCCTCCACAGTAGCTGGGAGTATGGCATGTACCACCATGACTAACTGGGACCTTCACTTTCTATGCTGTTGTCTCCAACATTAAATATTTTACAATGAGCACAGATGTCTCTTGCCATCGGGGAAATACCACCACACAAACACATCTATGTGTGTGCACGTGGCCATGGTATGTGCCTGGCTATGTTCCTTCAAGTCCAAGTCGACCGTCTGCTTCTCTTGCAAGAGAACACGGCTGTGCTGAAGTCAAGATTCCTCGTCCTGGGGCGCAGGTAGGTCAGAGGGTCCTACCGTGGCTAGGCGTTTCAGCAGCTGAATGGCAAGCCGCGGCAAGGCGGGGTCATGCTTGTGGTAGATGTACTTGGCGAGAACAGCAATGAGGTTGTTGCCATGGGCACCTGAAGAACCACGGAAAGAGTGAGACACCAGGGCGCCCCGGTTAAGCCCTTGAAGAGGCTGATGCTCTAAAAGACCCCTAACTGGGGAACTCTGGCCACAACTTTTTGTTCTTTTTTAGAAGCAAAGGGGTAACAGTTCAATCCAGTTCAGTAATGGCTAACATAAACAGTTTAAAGAAAACTGCTTTAGCCAGGTATGGTGTTGCACACCTGTAATCTCACACTAGGGAAGCTGAGGCAGGACAGTCATGAGTCTGAGGCCAGCCTGGATCACACAGTGAGTTCAAAACCAGTTTCACTAAACTGCCTTTAACGCTTGCTCCTGCCATCTCAGTCATTCAGCAGCTGAGATCACATGGCTATGTGGACTTTAACAAACAGGCCAGAAGGCGCAGCAGTGCCATGCAAGGGAGTCCTAAAGTCCCACCCCTCATATCATATGGCTGGCTGCAAGAAGCTTTAGACATGACTGAAACGCAAGCTGAAAATGAGACTAGGTCACAAAACAAATAAACAAATCCATAACACACACACAAAAAGTAGGAAGAGCCAGAATTTAAAAGGTATCAGAGACTTTTTGTATGTTTTACATTTTGCTCTTTCTTTAGTGTTCACTGTACCATTACATGGCAGATACTACCATTCCTATAGTAGAAATGAGGCAGTTGTATACACACATGTGCATGTATGTGGTACAGAGGATTGAGCCCAGGACGAAAATACATGCTCAGCCTCTCCAACCCACCTTTGTTTGCTGTGTTGCATAGGACGGGCTTAGGCCTTCAATCCTGCTGCCTGGGCTTCCCAGAGGTGCACCACTACACAAAGCTCAGAGGTTTTAATAATACACCCAAAGTCCCACAGCTGTCTGGAACCTAAATTTGGACCAAGCAAGTCTGACTCTGAGCCTGAAACCCTAACTACTGCTCTGTATCAATAGGGAACATAAAGATAGGATGATTTTGCCACCTCATTTTCAATTTAGGAAAGGAGCCAGTGGTATTCCCAATTTTCCTTAAAATATTCATTTAGGGGGCCAGCCAAACAGCTCAGCATATTAAAGCACCTTCAAGCATTTGCAGGGGTCAGGAGTTCGATCCCCTGGGCCTGCTGTGCTGGCCCTGCCCCTGGGGTGCACTGAGATGGTAACTGAGACTGGGCGTGGTGGCATGCACCTATAATCCCAGCTCTTGGGAGGCTGTAAACAGGCGGATCACTATGAGTCTGATCTAGTAGTGAGACTCTGAACACCCTGTAGACCCTTCCCTAAAATACAAAACAACAAAAAAAAAGGTTGATACTCAAAAAATAGAGCTTAAAATATGGGCTTATGGCCAGGCATGGTGGCTCACGCCTGTAATCCCAGCACTTGGGAGGCTGAGGCAGGAGGATTGGTGCGAGTTCGAGACCAGCCTGGGCTACAAAAGTGAGCTCAAGTTCAGCCTCAACTGCATAGCAAGACCCTGTCTCAAAAAGACCAAAAAAAAGGCTTATAGGCAAAAATGTTGCTGCCTGAAAAGCAATACATACCGTGTTGGGTGAGAGCCTGTTCCAGAGGGGACACTACATTAGAAAGAGGCTTCAGCCGGATGACATTGTTTGTGACGGAGAATGCCAGTTTCACAGTCTTGATCAGTAGCTGGCCCTGGCCCTGGCCCTCTAAGCCATCACTAGAATGGAAACCGAAGTTGATTCAGGCAACAGGACTTCCCTCTTCACGTGTGTGCTCTCCTGAAGTAGCTTCCAACGCAAGTCCCAGAGTGCAGCAGCTTGGGCAAGACACCCCTCATCCCAAGTGGAGAGGACGTAGAGTCAAGTCCCTGTGGTATGGCCAAACTACACAGCAGCCACTCACATGTACAAAGGCTACACACTAAGAAGACCAAAGCTGTTTGTAAAAAGCTACTGAAAGCTAATGTAAACTGGATTTCTTAGAAGCAGGTACAGTAGAAAGGAAGGGAACGGTGGACAAGGAATCCTACCTCCGGGGCTGCGAGGCCATCACCATGTCAATGTTGTCCACGCCAATGCCCATGATGTTGGTAACCGTCTGTCCTGCTTCCGTGTATGCTAGACTGCAGATGCAGAGAGACTGCAGGCTCGGGGTGTGACTGGAAGACAGGAGAGCTCAGAGTTACTGCCCAAGAGCCAAGTGCACTACTGGAAGGGAAGGATCGGATGGGCCAAGGGAACAAAGCTAACCAAAGCCTTGTTGGTTACACATCACTGTTCTGTGAACAAAAGCATCTGCTCAATTTCCTCAAATAGAACTGATTCTAAGGATCACCCTGAGAAGCAATCTAAAAGATCATTAAGGGACATTTTTACTGAAATAATTTTTTGTTGTTTTAGTTTTTGGTGCTGAGGACTGAACCTGGGGCCTCTAGCTTGCTAGGCAGGCACTGTACCACTAAGATGAATCCCCAGCCCCTGAAATGAGTCTCAGCTAACCTATACACGGGACGCATGGAAGCAGAGGAACAAGACAGATCTGCATATGGTGGCATGGAAAGAAAGCTAGAGCAGGCAGTGCAAGCAGAGGAAGAAACTTAGAAGACACATCAGCTTGCTAATAAGCTGCATCTGGGAAACAGATTTATGAAGGGCATTGTGCAATGAATAGGTTATTTCTAATGATTTTTTTTTTTTGTGGTCTTTTTGATATGAGGTCTTACTATGCAATTCAGCCTGCCTTGAGCTCACTTTGTCACTTAGGCGGTCTTGAACGCACAATGATCCTGCTGCCTCAGCCTACCAAATGCTGGGATTACAGCTGTGCACCACCATGCCTAGCTTCCAGAGATTTTTATAAAAATGATAAGGTATAGAAACTTGCATACACCAAAACAACATAGCATTGTTTTGGCATTTCATCTACTCTTCTCTGCCACAGGAAGAAGTGATAATGAGGCCAGCAGAAAGGAAATCTCAACCTCAGCATGAAGGAACTCTGGGTCTAACCAAGCAAGCTCTCTAAGCCTGGCTCCCCCGGTGAGCTCTCAACTCCAGCAACTGCCTTTCACTACCTGCTGTGCAGCTCTGTCTCCTGGCACAGGTTCAGGATCGCATGAATCAGCTCCAGGATCAGGCAACCTGGACTCCAAAAAAGACACATCAACAGCACGGCCTTAGGTGGTGGCCCTCATGCAACAAGGCGGAGAAAGCAGTTTTGGGGCCTATTCATCCCCACTCCCCTCCTACCCAGGCTGTCCTTACCGATCTGTTCCCGAACACCGTGGAAGTTGTAGCGCCACTTGTGGTAGCTGGGAAGCATCTCCTTCAGCACAAACATCACACAGGGTACCAGGCCTTGGCTCTGGGTACTACCAAGCTGCCCCTACGGGAGAACATGCTATGAGGCCTGCGCCACACACAGAAAGATGTTCAGACACTTGAGATCTAACTCCAGAAGCACTGAGAGGTTCAAAAGGACCTAGACAAACCCTGGACATCAGTGCAAAACAGACACATAACCACGGTCAACACACACACACACACACACACACACACACACACACACACACACACCCCATTCCTGACTTCCACTGAGACTGAGCCCATGTTGTAAATTTCTTTAGAAAAGAAAAAAACAAAAAGACTATGTAGGCGGGCGTGGTGGCGCACGCCTGTAATCCCAGCACTCAGGAGGCTGAGGCAGGAGGATTGGTGCGAGTTCGAGACCAGCCTGGGCTGCAAAAGTGAGCTCAAGGCCAGCCTGAACTGCACAGCAAGACCCTGTCTCAAAGACAAAAAAACAAAACAAAACAAAACAAAAAAAAGACTATGTGCTGGGATCACAGAAGGTACCTACAAAAAGGAGAGGGACAGAAGCTAAATTTGGACAGGAGACTTTCACAGAAAGGATCTAGGACTGTCAATGAAAAATGCCAGTGTCACTAACACAATGCCCAATTGTCCCTCAGCCCATCCCCATCTCTGAAATACCAAAAAGGAGATCTGAGAGTTAAAACTTTTGCCTAACAGTATTTGCTATATTTAGTTTCCTGATGTTAACAATGGGAGTTCTTTCTGTACACAGAGACATCTTTATCTACAGACAATTGCTTTTATCTTTTTAAGCATTCACCAATGTCTGGGGTCAGAGATGCACTGTGTGCTCTTCATGGATGACCACCTCGACCCAGCAAGGCAGGGACCACACACTGCTCCTATTTCACAGAACTTCTGAGAAACTCTGTCCTCGCCCAAGGGACCACAGGACCACCCACTAAGTAGCAAACCTGAAATGCAAACCTAATCTGATTCCAAGGTCTCTACTCTAAACTACATAGCAGAAGGCACTGAGTCCGACTAATGCCCACTGCTCACTTCTAAACACGGAGGCAGTGAGTGGGAAATGGAGAGCTGCCTGTCTGCGGCAAGCACCGCACACCCTGCTTCTGGAGTCTTCACACACATAGGCAGGCTGGGACGTGGCATGCAACATGCTACCCCAGGCACAGACGAGTAGCCTGACCAGTGCTGTGCTGCTCACGTGGTACTTGGCTCTACCCTACAAGCAGTGAACAAATAAATCCAGGTGGTTACCCGGACGTGGTGGCGCACGCCTGTAATCCCAGCACTTGGGAGGCTGAGGCAGGAGGATCAGTGCGAGTTCGAGACCAGCCTGGGCTACAAAAGTGAACTCAAGGCCAGCCTCAACTGCATAACGAGACCCTGTCTCAAAAAGACAAAAAAAAAAAAAAAAAAAATCCAGGTGTTTGAGCATTTTCTATCAAACATATGGGCACAGGTTTAGGTCCTTAAGACAAAAACTTCAAGACAACTGTTCTGCCTACAAAGGACAGCAGCAGGAACTAAAGCCTCTTCTGACCAGACTGTACCTTGACAAGGGTGGTGACCAGGCGCAGGAAGGCAGTGGTGACCCCATACTCGCCCTGAGGCTGTTCGCTGTTCATCAGAAGGTTCCCGTACCCACCAGCATTCATCCCCTCCGCGCTGGGGAGACAGTGGCAAAGGCAAGGTGATGGAGAAGTTCCGAGCTTTTAGGAGCATCTACAGAGCATTTGTGCAGTTACCTAGAGGGCTTAGGCATGAAGTACAAACGCTCTGCAAAGGAAATAACCAACTCTAGATAATGTTATAGCCAGGATAAACACTAGGAAAACTCTTTCACTGATTTAGTGTCAAGGGTGTTAAAATAAGAAACCAAATGACCACGAGGAAAACATGTCTTACGAGCAAGAGTGAGGTGAAATACAAGACAGAGCCTGTGTGCCAGTCTACTGGGCAAGCTCAATAGCCATGGAATGAAGGGTAAGTGGCGTGACTTGCTTAAGAATGGGGCCCTGGAGGTGGATGCTTGGATTTCTAGCACTATGAGAGGCCAGGGCTAGAAAATTCCAAGTCTGAGCCCAGCCTGGACAACTGAGACAGACAATGTCCAAAACAAAATGAAGGGCTAGCAAGATACCTCAGCTTTAGGTAAACGCAGGGACTGGGCTCCCAATCCCTGGCACCACATGATGCGCCAGTCCCAGCCCTGGCCCTGAGCGCACTGAGCCAGCAACCTAGTGGTGCGCACCTGTACTCCCAGTGCTGGGGAGGCTGAGAAAGTGGAATCACTTGAGGGCAAGCTGCACAGTGAAATCCTGTACCACATACATTAAAAATAAATAAATAAAAGTCGGAGAGGCATGGGGGACCACGGCTGATCCCCAGCTCCACCTGCCAACCCAGACCTACCCTTAAGGCAGCTTAAGCCAGCCAAAAAAAAAAAAAAAAAAAAAGTTTTCTCAACTTTTGGTGACTTAAGTCTGTGGGTGCGCGCTGTTGCGGTTAGGCCATGGTAGGTCAACGTGCTTGACAGGGCAGGACCTCTGCTGTCAAGCCACCACCCCGCCGCCACTCTGGGCCCTCCACGTGGACTCAAGCAGGCCACGCCTGCCCAGGGCAGCAGTGAGAGGACAGCCCACAGACAAGGGTCCCTGAGCCAGAGATCAGGACCTGAGTCCCGAATCAGACACGCTGGGTTTGGCAGGCAGAAGGAAAGGTCTGCCTGGACTGAGTGTGGTGGGGCGACAGGAGCGGAAGGCCCCGCCACCTGCAGACACGGAGACAGGCAGGGCAGCTCCTGGGGAGGTGCTCAAGAATAGCCCATGAAATCATCTGAAGAGGTGGTAATTAAGGTCTCAGACAAGGAGTGGACAGGTTTGGATTCCCAACAGCTACCCTGCTGGACTGTCATGGGAAATATGCCCAGAATGTAGCATTTTTCAGCGAATGTGATGACAGAAGTCCACCACAAACATGATCACTCTGATGCCACAGGCTCCTCCAGCTGGGATTTCCAGAACACTTTCAGAAGAGAGAAGCTGGAACAGAAGTCCCTGGATTCTAGGACACTCCAGGAAGACTCACCTGGAGCGAGACATAAGGTTTATGAGTGCCAGGACTGTGGCAAGTCCTTCTGGCAAAAAGGTGGCCTGACATGACAGCGAGGCAGTCTGGCTGTGCATGAGAGACTCTACACTGGACAAAAACACCATGAGTGTGCCATTTGCCAGAGAAGCTTCAGGAATCAAAGTAGTCTTGCTGTTCACCGAAGAGTTCACAGTGGTGAAAAGCCCTACAGATGTGACCAGTGTGGGAAAGCCTTCAGTCAGAAAGGAAGTTCTCTGTGTGGATTAAAAGAAATTCTCTTTATGAATTAAGAGTGCAAAACCCTCTGGAGCCACATAGCCTATCCAATGGCGTGGAATGAATGGAGAATCTTCTATGAAGACCTGTATTGGGTAGGATAAACTAACTTTTCCTGGGCCCAGCGGGATGGCTCAGTGGTCTATAGCGCCTGCTTAGGAAAGCTTGGGTGACTGCAGGGACTGCGGTTCAATCCCCGGCACCACATGCTGCGCCGGCCCTGCCCTCAGGGCAGGCTGAGCCGGCCATAAAAATAAATAAATAAACAAAAGTTCTGAAACAAGAAAAAATAAATAAAATAAAAAATTCTATAAAAACAAACAGACTTTTCCTTTCCCCCAGATAAATATTAAATGTCTTATTTATCATTAAAAAACACAAAAGGCCGGGCGTGGTGGCGCACGCCTGTAATCCCAGCACTTGGGAGGCTGAGGCAGGAGGATCGGTGCGAGTTCGAGACCAGCCTGAGCTACAAAAGTGAGCTCAAGGCCAGCCTCAACTGCATACTGAGACCCTGTCTCAAAAAGACAAAAATAAATAAATAAATAAATAAATAAATAACACAAAAAACTTTTGGTGACTTGCAAGTTAGCTCAGTTGTTTAAGCACCTGCTCTTGCCAAACTGATCAGGTGCAGGGGACTGTAATTGGATTCCCAGTTCCATGTGCCTTACCAGACCTGTACTTAAGGCAGCCAAAGCCAGCCCCAGCCCCCCCAAAGGGCCCAAAGGGTCAGGACACAGCAGCTCAGTGTGAAGGCCCTGGGTTTGTTTGATGTCTAGGGCCACTTAACATTTTATTTATTTATTTTATGTATTTAGCACAGGGTTTACAGGGTCTCACTACATCAATTGGACTTGTAGTGATTCTCCTGTTTTCAGCCTCCCAAAGTGCTGGGATTACAGGTGCGCACAAACATGCCCAGTCTCACCCAGGCTCAGTCCATCTCAGCACACCCCAGGGGCGGGACCTGCACAAGGCAGGAATGAACCCCCCGCCTCTGCGCTCTGCCTAAGCAGGCACTTTAGTCTGCTGAGCTATCCGGCTGGCCCATTTAATGTTTTTTTAAAAAACAGAATGGAATGCCTGCCACATACAAGGTCCTGAGTTCGATCACTGGTGGTGGTGGGAGGGAGGGGACTGGAGTGGGACACCAGGACTGTGGGTGTAGCTTAATGTAAGTATAATGCTGGGGTAACATGTGCAAAAGGCATGGGTTTGACTCCTAGCACCAGCGCAGGTACACAAACACGTACACACAGCCAAAAGTGTGTGTGTATCAGATACACCTGGGTTCTCTTGGCTGGAATGTAAACTCCTATGTACAAGTTATCAAGTAGTCATAGCTGCACGAGAAATCTCTCACTGGCTCTCTGGCTTTAAAATCTGAGAGCCACTCATATGGCGCTCTGACAGAGGAGAGCAGCTCTGAGCCCCCTGCCCATATCTGCTTCCTCTGGTCCTCACTCCCCTATGGGACCAAGAGCTGAATGGGCAAGGAGCACACCGGGCATGTGGGGAGAGAGCTTTGGTACAATCAACCATGCCAGGCTACCCTAAATGAATGCAGCCCAACTTGACCCGGAGGAAGACGGTCAGCCTGAACCCCAACCACCACCACCCCAACTCACCTAATCATCTGACTCAGGCTAGAGACAGGATGGGCCACAAATGGCAAAAATCCTGTATGACGAAGATCTGTCCAGACCTGAGGAAGGAGAGAGGCATTAAGGTCCACACACCTCCAGGTGTACCAAGTGTGGATTTCGTAGCTGCCAGGAAGACATGACTCACCTTTGCCGGGTTCCGTGCAGCTAAGACAGTCAAGCAGTTGACACAGGAAGCAATGACATCCACAGGGGGTGAGATGACTGTTGTCAACCTGGTTGAAAAACAGTGCACGCTGCATTTAATAAAATGAGCAATGGAACTGTTCTAGAATTCTTGTCCTAAGGGCCTCATATTAGCAGAGATCTAAAAACAGAAAAACCCCAAACAGGGGCAGGGGCCCCCAAGGTTCCCACAGTGAAATCATGGAAGGACACTGAAGATGCATAGCAGGCTCCCAGCAAACAGGACTGACGCTGGGAACTTGGCCAGGGCCATGGCTGGCAGAGGACTCACCGCTGCAGCAGCATGTAGATGCGGGACGTGATAGGCAGCAGGCAGTCTGCTATGGACAGGTCTGTGCTGATGACCTTGTGGACCAGGTCAATAATGGGTTTGACTCGCTGGCAGTGCTGGATTACATCTGGGGGAGATCAGGCTCTGACCTCAGGCCAAACCTCAGAAACACAGCCTAGCCCTGCTGGGCTGGATTCCAGGCCCCACCCCCTCAAGGGAGAGCCACTTCTCTCCTGCCACACTTCACCTGCTGTGGACACCACGTGCAGGAGCATCTCGATCTCACAGGTGAAGAGGGCCCAGCTGCTGTACGAGTACTCCCAGCGCACCAGGTAAGTCCTTTCGTCGGGCACCACCTGCCCCACGGTGCCCTGAGGGATGCGGAGGTTGGTCTGAC
Organism: Myocastor coypus; assembly: GCA_004027025.1. Lineage (NCBI taxonomy): Eukaryota > Metazoa > Chordata > Mammalia > Rodentia > Myocastoridae > Myocastor > Myocastor coypus. The sequence continues at coordinate 9,832 of PVJA010046661.1, forward strand.
CCCCTGAGGGTAGAGGAAGAAAATTTGTTCTAGTGCCTAAGAACAAACAGCAAGAGGCGACTCCTCCATCAGACAATATTTATATGCCAAGAAATGTGGGCTCTGGTCTTAGCAGATAACGTCCTTACACCAAGGGTTAAAAGCCCTCTACCATGAGCCGGGCGTGGTGGCGCACGCCTGTAATCCCAGCACTCGGGAGGCTGAGGCAGGAGGATCGGTGCGAGTTCGAGACCAGCCTGGCCTACAAAAGTGAGCTCAAGGCCAGCCTGAAGTGCATAGGGAGACCCTGTCTCAAAAAGACCAAAAAAGAAGCCCTCTACCAGGCCAGGGACATAGCTCAGCAGCATGAGTGGCTGCCTGACACTGTAAAATCCTAAGTTTGATCACTGGCACCACAAAAAAGAAAAAAGGGGGCCAGGACAAAAAAAAAGAAAAAAAAAGGTAAAAGCTCTCCAGCATCTGGTGAAGGCCACCTCTCCACATGTGCAGGGATCAGCTGTGTGCAGAACTGCTTCCACCCCCATCCGTGGCTCTGTGGGTGTCAGGACCCTGGCAAGGCAAAGCAATGTGGGTCACAGCATACAGGCTGTAACTCTGCACTGTGTGCCTGGAGCTCTAGAGTCTCACTCCCAGCAACAAAAGCAACTTACAACCTTTAGCTACAGCTTTTTTTTTTTTTTTTGTCTTTTTGAGACAGGGTCTCACTATGCCAATTCAGGCTGGCCTTGAGCTCACTTCTGTAGCCCAGGCTGGTCTCGAACTTGCACTGATCTTCCTGCCTCAGCCTCCCAAGTGCTGGGATTATAGGCGTGCACCACCACACCTGGCACAACCTTTATCTACAGTTTTTTGTGGCATTTTTTTTTAATGTGGCATTTTTTGAAAACTTTAAAAATTATTTCCTGTGGGCTGGGGGGATAGCTCAGTAGAATAACCGCTTGCCTGGAAAGCACAAGGTCCTGAGTTCAATCCCTAGTACAAAAAAAAAAAAAAAAAAAAAAAAATTCTTCATTTTAGTAAAATTTATGTAACATGAAAACTTAGCCAGCCCGAAGCACGCAGAGGGTCCCAGTACATCTGCACTGTGGCAGGTCACTGCCAATGTGCACCCACGGTGTGCATGCGTCCTGCAGTCCCCAACTCGGCCGCTCACCTCAACTCCCATCGCCCAGGCTACAGCAGCCACCGCTGCCTGATCTGCTAACTCATGAGTGCAGCATATGAGTGGAATTGCACAGCGCTGGTCCTTTGGGACTGGCTTTTTCACTTATGCAAAATGTTCTCAAGGTCATTCGTGTGGTAGTATACACAGAATTTCTTTTCTTTTTGCTCTTTTTTTTTTGGTTTTGTTTTACAGTGTGGGGGACCAAATCCTCTATACTTATGCATACTAGGTAAGCATTTACCCAAGCCACACACTTAGCCAGAAATTTTATTTATTTATTTATTTATTTATTTATTTATTTATTTATTTATTTTCTTGTTTCAGAACCTTTGTTTATTCACTCATTTTTATGGCTGGCTCAGCCCATCCCAAGGCCAGGGCTGGCATAGCATGTGGTGCCGGGGATCGAACCGTGTTCCCTGAAGCCACCCAAGCTTTCCCAAGCAGGCGCTTTAGGCCACTGAGCCATCCCGCCGGGCCACTTAGCCAGAAATTTAAGGCAGAATAACATTTCAGTGTGCATCAACCAGAACACCACATTTTGTTCATTCAATCATCTGTTAATGGGTATCTATTCAGACTTTTTATTTATACATATCCTTTAACCTAAAAAGTCTACTTCGGTGATTCTGTATACTACAAATGAAAGCACCAGTATGTAAGAGCATATATATCCTATGCAGTATTATTAGTAGTGGCAAACTCCTGACAGTCTGCATGTTCTTTAGCAGAAAGAAGACCAAAACACTGTCGACACTGAAAAGCAACGTGTAATCATTAAGAAGAATGAGGCAGGGACCGTGGATGCAGCTCAGCAGCACAGTGCTTACCAGGAATGTACAAGGCCCTGGGTTCAATCCCCAGCATCTCAAGAGGAGAGAAGAGGGCGGGAGGGAGGCTGAGAGACTCCCGTTACTTAGCAATGAATCAACAAGCACCTTGAGCGGAGAAGGACCTGCTCTGCAGGCAGCAGACATAAGAAGGACTGTGTCAGTAACAGTGCGGCCTTGCAGGGGCTGCTGCAGAGAGTGCCCCCCCACGGCGCTCTGTCTCACCCAGAGGATACAGCAGTTTGGGTGTCTGCCTCCGCCACAGAGTTCCATCTTCATGCGAGATAACATCGTGAGGCTTGTGCTTATAGAGTTCATTGTAGAAAGACATCTTATCCAGGAAGCTATAGACCTGCCAACATGCAGGAAGAAACTGTCACACATTCACCTAGGCAACATTCGAGGTAGAGCCCCTCCTGCTCTTTCAGCGAGAATGTGTCAGCTGCTCCTCAAACTTCTCTCCAGCCCGCACAGTGGCTTTGCCTGGTCCTCCTGCTCTGGCCTAACCTTACTACTTTTTTTTTTTGGTTTTAGCTTTTTTTTTCAGGCAGTGTCTCACTATATGGTTCAGGCTGGCCTTAAACTCTCTGTAGTCCAGGCTGGCCTCAAAGTTGCAGTGATCCTCCTGGGTCAGCCTCCTCGGTGCTGGGAATGCAGGCACGCACTACTACGCTCAGCTTCACCATTCTTTAACCTCATTTGCAGCCAATCCAACGTCCCTTCTCACCAGATAGCTGTCCTTTCTCAACAGTGTGGTCTTTATCACTCCGAGCAGTAAAGATGTTCTATGTATATTATCCTTTTCCACACAGACATTAAGGAACTTTATTCTTATTCCCACAGTAACCACAAGGGTATCTCATAAAAAGGTCTTCGTCTTACAGAAGTGAGGCATCTTCTGTCCAACTTTAAACTCTTACTATGGCAGTGGAGCAGCGATGTGACAAGCAGAAAGTACTCCCAGTGAAAGTTCCTCAACAGTACCTGCTGCTCTCTTTGGAGTCTGACCAGACAACTCACCTTTTTGGCAGTGGACTTCCCAGACACAAGGGCCCGGAGTAACTGCAGAAGTGGGGAAAGGAGATGGGGGAACATCCCACACACACTGTCCAGAATGATCCCAAGGCCAGAGGTCGGTTCCTACAATGGGAGGGGAGGAGTCACTGACTTTGGAACTTCCCAGCAATCATAAGAAAACCGAGGATTCATCTTTCCCCCTAGACAGGAACCATCCTTTGCTAATCTTTCACACATTCTTACTTCCTATTTCCACTGGAAAAGGGTAACAGATGACTGATTTGGTTGGGAACTGAAAGACTATTAGTCTCCCCAGAGGCCTCTTGCCATTCTTCCTACAGGAAGACAACGCTACTCCTTGACATGACATTTCCACTAAGGTGACAACTGCCCGCCAGCAACATGAACAGTCCAGATACAGGCTCATTCCCTCAGCTTTGGCCAGGACACTGCAGGCTTCTACAAGAGGAATCAGCCTCCCAGGAGCAGGGTTTGACTGATCCCCTAGCAGGCCAGCCAGCCACGGCCCAAGAGAAAAGAGCGATGTACTGGATGGAGTAAGGCTGAGGTGAGAGGCTGCCATCAATGCTCGCGCTCTCTCCAAAGCTGACTTCTCACACTCACCAGCCACAGCACCCTGGTAACTGGAACGACAGTAGAGTTCCCCTAACGTTGGAAGAAAGCATCTCCAGGCGTCACCTTTCGTCATCCTCAAAATTGTGATAATAACAGGATTGACTGTGCCCATTTTTATGAGGATTAAACCAGAAAACAAACCTAAATGCTATGCTTAAAGCTATGCTTAAGGGTTTGGCAAATCTGTTGGCTCCGCAGTCCATTGCACTTACGGTTCCCCAGAACAGTTCTGGAAGAGAAGGGTCCGCCAGCACTTCGCACGCTGTGTCTATGATGTCCTGTCAGGGGAGAGGAAAGAACGGTCTGTTCTCCTCATTCAAAGCAGCCTTTCTATACTGCATTCTACTGGCCCTAAAACACTTTAGTACCCTCACACCACATGTCAGAAAGAACTCTGTTCCAAATATCTGTGTAAAAATTGTGTAACTTCTTATATCACATTGTATGGAATGTTATTAGGATATCAATGATGGTCAGAAAATATCAATTCCAAGCTAAGTCAAAGATACTTGATACTCAGAAAGCCAGTGATGATAAGCTCAAGTACCTATGTTATAGAGTAATAGCATCACAAAGCTTTTCTGCTGGAGGGTTGAGAATGTAAGTTAGCAGACCAAAAATTGGAGAAAAAGAAGGGCTACGAGGATAGCCAATATTTTGGCCCTAGCCCTTCAAGGTCAGTAAGGACTCAGGATATAAGAGAACCTGCGCTGTAAAATCCTATAACTCAGAGGTGTCTGAATGCTTTATTATACAGGTCTTGCTTTGACTTGCCCTTGATAACCCAGCAAAAAAAGCTTAATTACAATGCATGAAACGCAGAGCTAGGGGCCCGGTCGGATGGCTCAGTGGCCTAAAGCGCCTGCTTAGGAAAGCTTGGGCGGCTGCAGGGACCTCGGATCAATCCCCAGCACCATATGCTGGGCCAGCCCTGCCCTGAGGGCAGGCTGAGCCGGCCATAAAAATAAAATAAACAAAAGTTGTGAAACAAGAAAAAAATAAAATATAAAAAAAAATTTTTATTTCTTCTTTTTTTTTTTTTTTTTTTTTTTTTTTTTTTTGTGGGACCAGGGTTCGAACTCACGACCTTGCACTTGCCCAGCAGGCACTTGTGCCTCGGAGCTATCTCCCCAGCCCCCCAAAAAAAAATTTTTAAAAAGAAAGAAAAAGAAACGCAGAGCTAGACTAATGAGATGAGCTTTAGGAGGCTTGGATCAATAGCCTCCAGCATTGCAAGCTTCACTGGTGGCCCACTGCAATTGCAGAACATTTGACTATGTATGCATCTGCTTCCTCTTAGTCCAAAGAGAAGAATTTTCTTTTCCTTTTTTTTTTTTCTTTTTTCTTAGCAATATCAATAGGAAGGTGGGTCATGCCCACACACTATGCTCTGTAGAACTATTATGAGGACAATATGCAATGTGTCAACTGTTAAAAAAAGGGGAAAAGAAAAAAAAAAAAATAACGTTCATGTATTTATTTATTTATTTATTTATTTATTTATTCTTGTTTCAGAACCTTTGTTTGTTTAT
>PVJA010046662.1:0-15014 GCA_004027025.1 Myocastor coypus
GGGGTTAAAAAAAAAAAAAAAGAAAAGAAAAAAAAGGGGGGGGCATGGCGGGGAAAGGGAAGGCAGGCCAAGGGTCCTGACCCAGCCGGCGCGTGAGCTCAGCTCCCAGCAGTGGGGTTTGGGCTGGGCTGGGACAGGAAGTTAGTCGCGGGAATGCAGAGGCGGGGCAGAGGGGCTCAGGGGCTTACCCGCAGCGGGTGCGCAGGCTCAGCTCCCAGCGGTGGGGTTTGGGCTGGGCTCAGATTCTTTATTTTTATTTTTATTTTTTCTTGTTTCAGAACCTTTGTTTATTCACGCATTTTTAGGGCCGGCTCAGCCCTGAGGGCAGGGCTGGCGCAGCATGTGGTGCCGGGGATCGAACCGCGGTCCCTGAAGCCGCCCAAGCTTCCCCAAGCAGGCGCTTTAGACCACTGAGCCATCCTGCTGGGCCCCCAGATTCTTTTTTTTTTTTTCAGAACCAGGGATCAAACTCAGGACCTCACACTTAGCAGGCAGGCAATTGTGCCCCTAAGCTATCTCCCCAGCCCCTACTCTTTCACTAGGAAGACTATACTTCTCCACTGTTGGTGGAAGTGTAGACTGGTACAACTGCTATGGAAATCAGTGTGGAGATACCTTAAAAAACTAGGATTGGAAGTCCCATTCAATACCTAGTCCCCTCATGGGTATTTTTCAAGAAGAACTGAAATCATCATACCACAGTGATACATGTGCACCCGAGTTTATAGCAGCACAATTTGTCATAGCTAAATCTCAGAAACAACCCAAATGCCCATCAAGTGAGAAATGGATAAAAAAGCCGTGATATTTTTATACAGTGAAATATTACTCAGCTATAAAAAAGACAAACTCAGGGCTTTTATAGGTAAATGGATATAACAAGAGACCACACTCATAGGCAGAATAAATCAGACCTGCAAGTATGATTCATTTCTATTATAAAAATATTGTCATACTATCATATGATTGCCTTGCAATTGATTATATTATTGATGGGCATTAAGATTACTTCTCTAGGTTTTCATTTTCTGTCTTTTTTTTAGAACTGGGGGATTGAACTCAGGCCCTTGCGCTTACCAGGCAAGTGCTTATTCTACTGAACTGTCTCCCCAGCCCCTCATTTTTTATCTTTTTTTGTGCTGAGAGTTTTACTCAGACCCTGGGCTTGCCAAGCAAATGCTGTGCCCCTGAGCTGTATCGCCAACCCCAAGATTACTTCTAATTTAAGAAACTTCCTATTTCTTGCTGCCCATGGGGCATCCTCATTTATGTGAGGGGTATTGCTGTAGAATGCATGTACTGTGAGAATCTAGTGTCTTCGAATTTACCAGCTGATCGCACCGCGTGCTCCAAGGTGCTTGGGCCAGTTTACAGTTCTCGGGCAGTGGCTGTGAGGTCAAGAAGGCTTGATGCATTAATTCCACTTAATTTTTAACAACTTTTACACTTTAGAGCAGTTGCAGATGCCTGTCACACTGAGTGGAAGGCACAGAAATAGCCCACGTAGCCCCTGTCCCCTGTACATGCAGTGCGTGCTTGTTTTCACTACCTTCTATGGAGGGGTGGTTTGTCATGATAAAGGAACGTATACTGACAAATTAATTTTTCAGTCCTCCAAGCTGCATTTCCTGCTCACTGAAAGGGACAATTAGACCTTGTATAGGTAAAATAATGGTTTAAAATGTAGATGGAGTAAACCACTTTCTTTTTTTTTGGTAATAATCAAGCATCGTGCCAACTTGCCTCTTCTGTCCCAGCTGCTGTGGAAGTCTCCTTTCCATGTGCTGTTTTTCTCCGTGGTTTGCTCCTTAGGAAGTCAAGAGAAGGTGGGGTATTTTTAGGAACTTTGGTGCTTTACTGCGACAGCTGCCTCGGCAGGTGAAAAAGCCCTGGCTCTCCTGCAGAGCGAGGAACGGACTTTGCGTTTCCTTCCTGTCTGGGCAGCTGGGCGCTCGCTGAGCCGTCAGGGAAATGTGTGGAATGACCCGGCCTGTCCAGTCCTTGTTGGCGTCTGCGTTTTGTACTCAATGTCATCAGCCAGACCTTTTAACATTAGAGCAATGCTAGTAACGCTGCTCAGTTACATTAGCTCAGGTAACTCCAGGTACCAACGAAACAGGAAGAGATCACTTTATTTGGGTATGCTTTCAACATTAAATAGTCTTATTTCTGCCAAATCATGTAATTCCTTTCCACAGTTTGTTTTTCTGGCTGTTGTTTAGATATCTGAAACTCTCTAACAAGCACATTTGTTTATATAGATGATGCTGCATCCTATTTCAAGCCATGTGCCTTCTTCCAGACAGTCATACCTAAGGACCGTGCGCTTCCACAACACTCTGGCCAGTTTCTTATTTATGTATTTTTTTAAATGTCAGAAGAGGAGCTGGGAGTATAGCTCAGTGGCTTAAGCACCTGCTTGGCAACTGCAAGGTCCTGAGTTCAATCCCTGGTACTATGAAAAACAAAAAAACAAAACAAAACAAAACAAAAAACCAAACCAAACCAAAACAAAAGAACATGAGAAGATCCTCTTTTCCCTACTTTCCCTCTTGCCTTTGAAGGGGAGAAAACCCTAAGGAGATGGAGACGCAGAGGGGCAGCAGTGAACCCCGAGTTCCTCATGCTTACTGTTCTCTTCTTTTGTGCACATAGATATGGGCCCCAAAGCTGGTAATGGAGAACTGGAAGTTGGGCTTGGCAGGCTCCCCTGGTAGAGGTCTCTGAACCCCACATGATTGCAGGGCTTGGATTGAACTCAGTGAGCTGCACCCCAGATTTATCCATATTTGGAACACTCTGAACTCCACAGGCACAGGTACTGCAGGAAACACTAAGTATTAATATCGTGTTTGCCTCTACTGACCCAATGGAATTTTAAAAGGAACTCAGGGGTTTTAGTTGCTCTCATGTGATCATATTTTTGTTTTTGTTTTGAGGGGCAAGAAAATTGCAATGTGTACCACTGTGGGACATTTTATCACCAGACTGAGAGCAAGATCTATGCCTTAGAAATTCCACCCCAGTGTGGCTGGCTAGGATCTCATGCTGACAGGGCTGGGCCCTCAGAGGACCTAGTATGGAAGACAAGATACCCTGCAACTGTGGGAGAGACAGGCACACCTACTGTGGGCCAGACCTTAAGACAAAGGCTAAAGAAATGCAACCATGTACCTCCCTAGGGATGAGTATTAGGGACTGATAGGGAATTGATCACCTTGAAAAAGCCTGAATAGCCACTGAACCCAACCCTCAACAGGAGGAGCCCTGTTGCGCTTTCATACCCACTAGCTATGTGACTCACTTCCCCATTTGTTCTTTTTTTGCGATACCAGGGATTGAACTCAGGACCCTGCACTTGCCAGGCAAGCACTTATTCCACTGAGCTATCTCCCCAGGTCCCATTTGTTCTTGATTTAGTCTGTTTTACCTGAGCAATTACGCTTGTAATCTTCTTGGTTAACCACTGTTTTGTCCCGCCTCTTCTGCGTGTCGTTTTCCATGTTAGACCCACCTCACCTTGTGGTTTTGTTTCGTAAAACTCCCTAGAAAGGGCAGATTCCTTGGCAACCCACTCTGGTCCCCTCTGGGACAGAAGCTTTCTTTCCCCCAATGAATATATACTGTTTATAACCTTCACTGGTCCTAAAATTCATTCTTCAGGTTTAGAGAACACAAGCTCGTTCCAGGTATCTTTCTTGTTAGGAATTTCATTCCCCTATATCAGTCTCTCCTGGTTTAGTATTTTAAAAGCAGGAAAAAAGGTCAGTGTGGTCAAACATTCCCTACTGGGGATCTGCCAAGCATAAGAAATTCTACTTCCTAATCAAATGAGAATGATGGTCGAAAATTGAAGGATATAATCCAGATGAGTTCTTTAATAACCAACTCAGCTCTTTTGATTTGTTTTTAAAGATGCAAGTGTCTAGTGTGTCACATATGTACCTGATGGCAGTGTGCTGCTGCCTTGTCTGTTTGTACATGTTTTGACACTTGGGATGTTTTACTGGGAGGTTCTGTGCCATGTCACACAGATATATGATGGCACAAATATTCAGAAAACAGGTCATTTTACAATGATAGACTCATTTACATACTTGAAACCTATAGCCTTGCATGTATTGATCTAAATACAGGAAAAGCAGTGAAACCCCAAAGCATCTTTCTTTGGTGTTCTTGTGCAGTAGTGTATTTCTTCCTAATGTTTTTCAATTAGAAAAATTTCTGGGTGAGATCACCATTTGCCATGGGAAAGGGGACACAGGCTCCCAAGAGTCTCCCAGTGTGTGTGTGTGTGTGTGTGTGTGTGTGTGTGTGTGGTGGGAGGAGGAGGAGGTAAGGCTAGACTATGTTGAGAATCTGAAGCTTGGTTTAATGAGAACCTCTCATCCTGGGGGTAGTAGTGGGGAATGGCAGGCATGGGGGGGTGCTGTTAGACTTGGGCAAGGATCAGAGTGTATTTATAGTTGACCTTGGGTCTTTACCCTGTTTGTTGATGGTTCTTATTGAACAGTGGATGAGTCTTGAAGGCAGCTCAAGAACAGTCACTCATTTGCCTGGGCAAGAATGTCTGGGAATTGTAAAGTTAGGCGTCTACAGTCACATTATGCAGGCAGTAACATAGGGGAGACTCTTGTTTCTGTTCTCAGATTTCACGCAGGAGGTGCCCGAGGCAGGTCTAAGAATGACAGTTCTTCCATGCAGCAGTTGCAACCAAGCGCTAAGAGCTAACTTTCATAGGAATTTGCCAAGGAGAGAACCATGGTTTATCCAATAAGCAAACATTTATTGAATATCTATCACAGACCTGGCACTGTGTTCGCACTGGAGACATTACAGGATAGAAGACAAGGTCCTGCTCCTCTCGGCCCTTTCACTGTACTGTGACACGGCTCTCTGGGCTCAAGAGCATGACTTTACTGGAGCTCACATGTGGCTCATGTTTTTGTGCATGTTCCTTATAGCACATCTGGAAGGCTGAGATTTTCACATTTAGACTGTTAACAGGAAGCTTTTTGTAGATATGCCAATACATGTGCAGTGGATGGGTCTAACTGTTACTTATTTACTTATTTTTTTAAGAAGGTGCTTTGCTCTGCTGCCCAGGATAACCTTGACCTTCTAGGGTCAGGCGATCCTCCAACCTCAGCCTCCTGAGTGTGGGGACTACCAGCATGCACCTCTCTTCTGTAATGGAGGCAGATTTACTGCTTTACTTGTTTACAACATGGTGTCTGTCATGGCCCAACTGTGTTCTAGGCTGCAGCTGCTACAGCAGGAATACAGTGTACATGCTTTATTCAAATTAGGTAATAGTGATGCAGCATAAAAACTGATCTCAGGTGGATGACCTCCACATGATACAGGGAATCTCCAAATGACATAGGAAAAACAGATCTTCCAACCTGAAAAGTACCTGGGATGAGTTTGTGTTCTCGAAACTAAAGAATGAAGTTTTTGGAACAAATGAAGGTAATGAGCAGAATATATTTATTGAGAGAAAAAAAGTCCTGCGGGAGAGAGGAACAGGAGGAGGGTCATGAGTGGGTGGTCTCCAGGAAGCTGTCTCTTCCAGGGACTTTTATAGAGGAAAACCACGCAGTGAGGCAGGTCTAAGGTGAAAACCATAGGAACTCGGTTACATGGGCATGAGGTGGGACAAAACTATGGTCAACCAATGAGGTTACAAGCACCATTGCTCAGGTAAAATTGATTAAAGCCAATACTGTGTAGGGAAGTGAGTCCTGTAGCAAGCAGGCTTGACTATGGAACAGGGTCTCTTCCTGTTGGGGATTGGGTTACTGACTCATTAAGGCTCTTTTAAGGTGATTGATACCCATTTGGAATATCAATCCCTGATGCCCATTCCCAGGGAAGTATGTGGCTACATTTGTTTCTTCTTTTGTCTTGAGATCTGGCCCACAGCAGGGGTGTCTGTCTCTTGCGAAGCCATAAAGTCACCTTGTCTTCCATCTTGTCTCCTTAAAGACCTGGTCCTGATTGCCTATAGTATTTCTGTGTAATTCAGCTACCTACAACAACAGAAACATATGCAGGTACAGCCAACCCCATACAACTCTACAGATACCGAGTGACTTAAGCTTATCAGATGCTATGTTAGGAATAAAAACTCCAAGGGTCCATCAGCCTGTAAGGTGATCAAATTAGGAAACAACCATAAAGTAGAACAGCAAACATCATGATGCAAACCAAGACACAGACCAACTAAGAGCCTTTTGTCTGGGACACTAACAGAAGTCCAGGCCTAGCTTGCTCCAAAGAACCAAAGTGGCTTTGGCAATAGTGAGGTAATCCCTAGGATCTAATAGGTGGGTGGAAGCGCTACTGTGAAGTTAGACAAAGACCATGGTCTCAAAGTTTCTGGACATATGAAGCCTGTCGCTCTTGTTGGGTCTCATTAGGGGATGAATCATGGCCTTCAATCCTGCCCTGATAGTGTAGGAGGTTCTCACTAAAGTGTACCTTTGGAAAATGGCAAGTATTTATTTCAAAATGATGATCTTCCCTAGAGCCTGCTTGCCACTGTTGCACGTTCTGTGTCAGCTGATGCAGTGTGTGGTACTGTGGGTGGGAAGGTTATCACCCCAGGGAAGAGTGGATGTGCCTTCGGTGTCTTCCCGCTTCCTGACCTTGGACAAATTCTTGAACCTCTTCACATTTGCAGAGTGAAGTGTTGGGATCAGATGCTTTTCATAGTTTCTTCTAGCTTTGACATTGTTTTTATGTCTAAATACATCATCTTTTTGAGAAAACTTAGGAAATGGAGGAACTAACAGCACCTGTTTTTCTCTCTCTACAGCATCTCTGCACAGAGAGTCTCTCCTACACCTGGCTGTGAGGTGGGGGCTGGCCAAGCTTTCCCACTTCCTCTTGTGTCTCCCTGGGGGTGTCCAGGCTTCAGCATTACCCAACGAAGAGGGCGCCACTCCGCTAGACTTAGCTTCACAGGGTGGACACTCCAGGCTTGCAGAAGAGATCTCAAAGTGAGTTCAGCTGCCTAGTGGTTTTTCTTTTGACTTGTTTCTGTGAAGTCTGCTAGCATTATGGAAAAAGGGAAATAACCAAGCCATAAGCTGATGTGGGTTATGTTTATTTTTTACTGTTCTTTTATATAAAGAACATTAATTACATAAGCAGATTTTTTTTTTTTTTTTTTTTTTTTTTTTTTTTTTTTTTTTTTTTTTTTTTTTTTTTTTTTTTTTTTTTTTTTTTTTTTAAATACTGGGGATTGGACTCTGGATCTTGTGCTTGCCAAGTAGGCTCTTAGGCTGCTGAGCTATCTCCTCAGCCCCATAAGCAGATGTATTTGATACTAATATTTCTGTGGAGAAAAAACAGGAAAAAAATGGACTCAGATAGCTCAGTGGATTAAAGCTCTTGCTTAGGTAGATGCAGGGGTTAGAGGTTGGATCCCCTGCCTGCCCCACCGGCCCTGCCCCCAGGGCATGCTGAGAGAGTGATTAAGTTGGGTATGGTGGTCTGTGCCTGTGATCCCAGTGTGAGTCAGGTCTCCGTGGTGAGACCCTGTAGACCCTATAGATGCTGCACTAAATACAAAAAAAAAAAAAAAAAAAAAAAAAAAAAAAAAAAAAAAAAAAAAAAAAAAAAAAAAAAAAAAAGGAGAGAAAGAAAGAAAAGAAAAAAAAAAGGCTTAAAAGGCTCTATGGAAGATAGATAATTAAAAAAAAAGCTATAGCTTCCACATATCTGTGAAATTTCAGTGTAAATGTCACTTCTTCAGAGAAGCTGACTCTGTTACAATGTTATATAATTATGTTTAATCTATAATATTAATAGTAACTTACCATTATAGATTATACCAGTTGTTTTGTATATTCTTGCCTCTTAAATCATTGGAGAAGTTGGATCACTTCTATTTTACCCACTGCAATCTCTTAATGTAGTGCCCAGCCTGTAATTTTCATTGAAAGAATATAGATTTTTCTTGAATCAATAAGTGACAGACAGACAAAGGCAGGTGAAATACCTCAGAAGACTAAGTGCCTACTTAGGCAAACACAGGGACCAAGGTCTAATTCTCAGTATCAAATGCTGTGCCTCCCCCGCCCCTGGCTTCCCACCCCATGCTCTGAGCCTGCAACCAAGTCCAGGCATGGCGGTGCACGCCTGTAATCTCAGTGTCCGGGAGGCTGAAAACAGGAGGATCATTACAAGTCCGAGCTGTGTAGTGAGACCCTGTACAAAATACATTAAAAAAAAAAAAAAAAAAAAAAGACTAACTGTCGTGCTACTTAGGGCCTAATGAAACAAAGGAAAGGAAATAACTAACTATACAGTTCTCTATATTGATGATGGTATCACTACTTCTAATTAATAGTGAGCCTACTATTTATTGCTGGGTCAGATAGATCATTGTTCTTAACTTACGTAAAGAGGATTTATATGTGGTGATTTTATTCTTTTAATAGGTGATATAACGAAAAATATAAATGGCAAGGTTCATTAAAGACTTAAAGTGCCATGTAAATGTTAAACATTTTATTGGAATATCATTATGTGATATGTCATAATAGACTGGCTTTTCTTCTTTGGCCAGTGGCACTCATTGTAATTAATTTATGGTTATGCAGTGTATGAGTGGACATTGGAGTAGAGATCAGAGGTTTTTAAAAGCTTTTCTTATTTGGTCAAATGCCTATCAACCAAGAGACAAGCCTATCCACAGGGAATTTCCCTTTCGTTGAACAAGGGCTCACATTGCCAACTAGAAAGGGGTGGACAAGAATGTGTCCTTTGACTTAGCCATCATGGGTAGTTCAGGGTTCCCTTGAGGTCTTGGCATATGACTTTTTCCTATGTTAGTAGCTTTGCATCTTTTCACTGTTTCTGAGATCAGGAAGTATTATGTTTTTTAAGGTTTACATGTTTCATAAAAGCATGCATGAATCAGATTAAAGCTAGAGTGTATGCTCAATTCTGATCACATGATGAAGCATCCACGTTTTAATTAATAGCAGTCATGTTACTGCTGAGGTTCAAAGTGCATCCACTTCAGTGCCTTCCTGGCATGGAGAATTTGTTTCTAGAATATTCTGGAATTCTTACCACAGTTATTTTGAAGAGTTTTGGGAGAGTACAACTGCTCTTTCCAGATCCCTTTTTATCACTCTGTTTGATGGAGATAATATTTATTCCAAAGAAGTTACAGATGCTCCTGACCTTGTGATGGGGTTAATTCCTCCATGAACCCATGGTGGAAAATGCACGTACTACATCAGCTACTGAACAGGGTCCTCTGGGATCATGATGCTGACAGGGAGCTGTGGCACCCCGCCACTGCCCAGCATTACTAGCTTGGCAAAAGAGTCAGCTCTCATAATTTGAAATAAGATTATTTCTAATGAATGCGTATGCTTTCTGCACCATGGCTAAGTTGAAAAATTAGCAGTCAAGGCCTCGTAAGTCAGGGACTGCTGTATAGCAGTTTTGGAAAGCAAGCTCTCATTAACAAAAAGTGATCACGTTAAAAGAACAAAGAGGCATGGAACTTGTCATAGTTACTTTTCTCTCGTTGCTGGGACAAATGCCTGACACTCAAAACAAAGGAAGGAAAGGTTTATTAGCTCACAATTATTGGAGGTTTCAGTCCATATTCGGTTGAGTGGAACAGGGCAGAGAGCATCCAGTTCATGGTGGTGGAATAGCAACAATTGCAACAGAGGCAATTAACCAACCAGGGCAGCAGACAACAACAGCTTGAGTCTCTCTCTGTCTCTGTTTATACTACCTACAGGCTCTCCACCTCAGCCTGTCTGACTTAGACTACACCCATAATCCCAGAAGTACTTAAAATACATAATCCCAGGGATCATGGATCAAGTCTCAAACTCTAGATCAGTACTAAAACACATAATCCCAGTGACTCGAGTCAAGTCTCAATCTATAAAAGTCCCCGCCCAATGACTGCATGAGGCAGTCAACTAGACGTAAACCATAACAGAGCTGGTGTGTGAATTAAGGAATCTGGGAATAATCTGTTGGGGTGCAACCATGTGCTGAATATTACTATTTTTCCCCTGAGGCATCAGGGAATATTGTTACTGTTGCTATAAACCATCTAGAATATTGTATCACTAACTGCAAAGCCTACATGTAGCTAATACGTATGCAATTGTTCTTAGCCAAGACAGAACAGAAAATAAGCTTCCATTCAAGAATTTAGTTTGGAGATATCATTCCTTTGTTAATCAGTGTATTCATAAAAACACATGATCAAATTTATGCATGCGTGAATTTGCATGAGAAAGGAATTTGCAACAGTGGTCCAGTGTGCTATGACTGTCTTACTTGTTTGTAACAGCCAAACCTCACTGCCTCCCTAGAGCTCAGATCTGTTTTCCACTGTAATAGCTTAATAAACTACTGGCTGCCTGCTAATTTGCTCTACCCATGGCCCTGTTAAAGGGAGAGGCATCTTTTCAGATTAAAAGGAAAATGAAATATTGAGGTAAATTTCTTTATTTGAATGCCATAGCCCTTTCATTTTTCACAGAAATCCTGAAAGTATATGGATATTCAAATTCTTTTCATTAAGAAGTTCCCCTAGGTGGAAAAAATGAGATGGCTTTTATATATGTGTTTATATGATCTTACACATCTGCTGCATGGAGGTGACTCTCAGGGATTGTTTACTGGCTGGGTTTGTCCTGTCTGGCGGGAAAGGGTCCTGGGATCCTGGGGGCGGTAATGCTGGCACTGAGCGAGGGTTATGACTTGTGATATTTCAGTTTCCAGGGCCCGAGTTTTGCAGGCTGCTCCCGCGCAAGGCTGAGTGAAGACGCCTCACTGCAGTACGTTCACTCGTCAGACACGCTGACTCTGACGCTTAACCACACGGCTGGGCATCTCCTGGAGGCGGACATTAAGCTCTTCCGAAAATACTTTTGGGACAGAGCCTTCCTTGTTAAGGTTTGTGTTGTTGCTTTTCCTGACACACGTGCCTCTGGAGAGAGTGTAGGCCTCCGCTCACCATCCCCGGAGTAGGGCTCGTTGGTGGGAGCATGGTGTTAACCCAATGAAACCTCGGGGACATGGCACTGGAAACTGTTAGATGTGAACTGGAGATTATTATATACGCTGGCAGGAGGAATATTCTTTGTATAATAATTTAGATTGTTGTATTTTTCTGAGCTGACCTTACCCATGGTTGGATTTTAACATTCTCATACTTGATATTTTCTCTGCATTTATTTATAATACTTTTTTATTTTTATTTTTATTTTTATTCTTGTTTCAGAACCCTTGTTTATTCACTCATTTTTATGGCCGGCTCAGCCCGCCCCAGGGCAGGGCTGGCGCAGCTTGTGGTGCCGGGGATCGGACCGCGGTCTCTGAAGCCGCCCAAGCTTTCCCAAGCAGGCGCTTTAGACCACTGAGCCATCCCGCCGGGCCCCTATAATACTTGACTGTATTATAATTTTTATCTAAAGCAGTTGCATTTAGGGCTATGTATACTATCTACTCTTGGGCTTTCTTACTGTGGTTTAGAGGCAGTTAAGCTATCTTTATTCTTTTTTGGTATCATGGTTCAAACTCGGAACCTTGTGCTTGCCAGGCAGGTGCTTATGCCACTGAGCTATATTCCTGGCCCCTGAAGTTGAGCCTTTGTCCCTATGTACATGTAAGAACAGACAAGAACCCAGCATGCTCTCCTACCATGACCCCTTTCCAACTCTGAGGGTGACTGTAGCATACCCACCTTGGGGTTAAAGTGTTCTACCTTCCTTCTTATTGTTGCTATTATTATTATTCTATTATATACTTTGAAAGAATATAAGGAATATTTACACACTTGAATTATTATTAAGCAAAGTGTTACTTTGGATGAGAGAGCCTGGGCTGGTCCAATAGACCAGCACCAGAAGGTCTAATCCAATTACTAGTTACACTAGGTCAGATCTGTGGCTTCCTGTTTTTTTTTTTTTTTTTTTAATGTATTTAGTACAGGGTGTCACTAGGTAGATCAAACTCATAGTGATCCTCCTGCTTTCAGCCTCCCAAATGCTGGGATTATAAGTGAGCGCCACCACGCCTAGTCTCAGCGGCCTTCTCAGGCCAGCCCCAGAGGTAGTACTGGCATGACACGCTGGGGATCGAACCTCAGCTGCTGTGCTCTGCCTGAGCAGATGCTTTAGTCCACTAAGCTATCTGGCCAGTTCCCCCACCTCCTTTTACCTCCTGGGTTTTAAAGTATATCTATTAGCAAGGTATAATCCTCCTGGCTGTATAAAATAAACTTTAAAATAGATTTTAAAAAAAGCTAGCTTAGAAAATAGATACTGTTATTTGTCACAGTTTTGGTGTTTGTGTGTGTCATATAATTAAAATTCAGCAAAAAATTTACATATTGAATATTATTATTACTTATTCCATATAGAATTTTATTTAAACAGTGAAAACACATCCTTCTGAGTGTGTTCTACCTCTCTGATGAGTTCTAGAAAGCTTGGTGCATGTGTTACTGGCACACAGTGTTGCATACAATGTGCAAACGAGCACTTGCTGAAGGATGTAAGACTCGGCATGGGAAGACGCTCTCTCTTCAGCCGTTGCTGTGGTTTTCACAGGAGTGCCAGGTGCTGGTTGATCTGCCCAGGCCGATGCTGGCTTCGCTGTGTGGAGTACTCAGGGTGAGCTCTGCGCCCTGAAGCCCCAAGGGCCGGAGCCCAGCAACGTGGGTATCCTCAGAAGAGACACACAGCAGAATGGCACTCGGTGACTGCCCTGAGGACAGCAGCACCAGCTCTATGTGAAAACCCAGAGCTCACGGCACATGCTCTTCATTCCCAGAGCCTCCCACTGCTGGGTCTGGATTGGTGACATCTCTCTGACACCTTTGAAAAAGTGCTGATGACTTCTGGGGTACATTTCTGGTAAATAAATCTAGATCCTCCATGATGGGTTACAGTAGAGTGAACAGCACAGAGGGCCAGTACAGGTGGTTCTCCAACTTCTCTGAGGTTTTCATTTCTTCTCTTTTCATTAGAAACACTTGATTAGCTCCCCCTGGCGGCCACTACTGTATTTTCCTGAAGCGAACCATTTTTCTCTAGGCTGTCCCTCTGCTATGCGGCACTCTGCCTTGGAGCCAGCCAGCTCTGGATTGAAACCTGTATGAACTTTGAGCTAAATAAACCTTTCTTTAAGACAAACAAACAAAAAAACACTGATAAATGTAGCAGTTAAGATGCAGTCGCGTTCCATTTTAGCTCTCCTCTTCCTCTCTACCTAGAGGGATGTGGTGGGGCAGTAAGCAAGTAAGCAGGGGCAACAGGATGGAAGGAAATAGTTGAGATTCTTCCTGACATCCGGGTCATTCATTCTTACCAGCCTGGCAAAACAATTTTAGGCTTTTCTTGAGTTTACAATTGTTTAAGGTACTTTTTGCTTGGTGAAGTGTTATTTTAAACATAAGCAAGAAGGAGTTACTAGATGGGTTGTCTACACAAAAGCTTTACAACATCAGATGACAGATGTTATGAGATTATGTACAGGAAATATTCATGCTTTATTGAATCTTGCATGTCTAAAAGTTCATTTGTAGGTGACAGATGTCGGTGGTGATCGGAGGGGGCTGATTGGTGCTTCCGGAAGCTCAGTGCCCTTCATGGAGATGTGTAGTGTTGGGTGCAAGTACTGCCGGGTTAACTGAAACCTTCTAGACCTGCAGCAGTGAAGCCTTAGTGTAGAATTCTGTGCTGGTCTTGCTGTCCCCGAGCTATGTCCATGGTCCCCTTCAGAAATCATACTTGGCAAAGGTTTTCTTTTACTCTATATCCCAATTGACAATGGTGCGTGCTGCAACTAATAACAAATACTGAAGATTAAAATGACAGTCTGATGCTGAATATCCAGATTGTAAATATAGCTATTAAGAAATTAAAGAATAAGCAAAACTTTTTTTTTTCTTTCTGGTGCTGAGATTTAACCCAGGGCCTTGTATATGGTACCCATGTGTTCTTCTACCTGTACAAGAGCTACCTGTACCTGTGAATGGACAAAATTATAGCTATATCTTTTAACTTAATTCTCTTCTCATAAGCAGGCATTTTTATTAGTCAGAATCCTGGTAATTTAGTTGTAGAACTGGGCTAAAATGAGCGAGACAACTAAGACATTTAAACATTCTAAAGTGGCATCCTGAACTACTAGGTGTTAAGAATTAAGTTTTCATACATCTCATTTATCAACAAGATAATATTTCATTCCAAGTTTTGTTTTGATAAGAAGCTAGCATTGTTTGATGCCTCCTTTTAAATGTTAGCTTAGCATTTGCCTCACTGGAAGACAAGAGGTTCAAGGTCAAAGTTTACTCAGGTAAACCTACTTGTCTCTGGCTGTGAGCTGTGTGGTGATCTTGTTCCTGGGCCAGGTTGTGCTGTTGCTATCCCATTTCCCAGGGTCCTGGAAGAGGGAGCTCTGTGTCCAGCAAGGGCTGGGACAGTTAATGATCCCTGAGGCTGGATGACTAGGCATTCTGTGCTCACTAGGCCTTTGTTTTCCTAATTTTATTTCTATATTTTTAAATTCATTTTAATGAGAAAGAAAGATAAAATAGCAATGAAACAGTTTCAAAACAAGTTAGTAGGATGGTTACAATAATTAATACCATGCATATTGTTGTTTTCCTAGTAGTTATTCAGAGGACAATATGCAGACCTGATATCTAAACAGTATTAGTACCAACTTTTTTTTTTAAGTTTCAATTTTTTATTGTTTAAATTTAACAATGGTTATATTACATATTTTCATCATCAGATCAGTTTAGATTAATACATATAGGTATATAAGATTGATCAAACAATTAAACATTAACCCTTCTAAACCAACATTACTTTTTTTTTCTTTTCCCCTTTCTTTTCTTTGAAAGTTGACATATTGCATATTGTCGTCACAATCGTTCTACAGAGTACAGTGTGTGGGCATGACCCACCTCCCTATTGATGTTGCTTAGAAAAAAAAAAAGGAAAAGA
>PVJA010046664.1:0-14968 GCA_004027025.1 Myocastor coypus
ACCTACAGACCACATCCGCCAGGATTCACAAAAGCTAGCAGCCAGAGCCCCAACACAGAGTCAGGAACCTCTGTAGAAGAACCAGCTTGGAGTCTCCAGACCAAAGGCCCATAGACACAGGATAACACCACCAAAGTGCAGAGGTCGCTTCCATACAAAATGATAACAACAAGGAGTAGGAGGCAATCTCAGGACCCGTGCCCACCCAAACCAAATACAGAAGACACTATCATGGAAGAAAATGAGAATTATACCTTGATCAAGAGATGCAATTTAGAACAATGCTGGGGTTCCATCTCATCCCAGAAAGAATGGCTATAGTCAAGAAATATTGACCAATAATAAACCAAAGTATCTAGGGCAGTGATGGTGAACCTCTATAATCTTTGGAAGCTCTTAAAAGTTCTCCATTGCTGGTCTGGGAGCATGATATGATCCCCACTGTAGTGCCCATGGCACTACCTCCAAGGCACTAAATTACTACTACTAAAGAGAATTATTACTACTAAAGAGAAATAACAAAAATTCCTAAAAGGTTAACTTTATGAATAGTAATGTTCCCATACTAAAAAAAAAAAGTCATTGAAATAATTTTGTGTTATATTTGATAATGTTTGTAAATCCATTTAATATAAAAAATAAAGTTATAAATTTGTCTTTATTATATGGTCATAGTTTTATAAGATTATATATTTATGATTAAAAACATTTGTGGTGATAATCTAGGCTAGCTTTCATCATGTTGCTTATGTTTTTCCTTACTGTACAAATTAACTGCATTTAGAATATAACAAGATGATTTAGAAACTTGAACAAAATTTTGTAAATACTGCCTTCCTCAGACCTCTTTTACAGTCAATTCAAAGAGTTCTTATTTTTTAATTCTTTGATATCTAATGATTTTCATCTTTAAACTTCAAACCAAATTTTCAAACTCTAATTGCTCTAGGCCAAATGATGATAGCAAAACATAAACTACACAACGTGAATCCCAAATTTTAAAACCTCTAATATGAGTTGGTTTGATATTTATGTATTTTAGATGTATATCATCCGACTCCTATATAAGTCAATTTTATCTTTGACTACTCGCTGTGAAATGGGCCAGATTTTTTATTTTTCAACTAATATATCCATAAATACAATAACCATACGTTACTTAGTTTCTCATATCCTTCCTAACATTGAGACTACAGCTTTAAATTTAATCCTCAAAGATTTTTTTTGATTTTCTCAGTTAGTAGTTTCCCCTCTTTTATACTCGATCTGTATATTTTTCTGTCATTATGTGGAGACAGCACAATTCTAACCAAATAACATTGGGTGATATTTTTGATAAATCTGCTCTTCTCCACTATAAGGTCCATAAATAGCTTGTTCATGTTATAAAATAACTTTATTTTGCAAATCCAATTATAATTTCTACAGATGGAAGTTTTGCTTGCAAGGGGAGATTTCAGTTAATGTGCCATCCTTAATAATAAATTAGCAATTGGTCTAATAGACACATAGGAAATCTTAGAGACCAAAAGACTACAAGTAATGTATTTGCCCTAAAGCATGTTTTGTTCATATATAATATATTTTTTGAAGGCTCTATTTTATCTGTCACTCTTTTTTTGTTCATTTTAATGAGAAAAAAAAAAACAGTAGTGAACCTGTTTCAAAACAGAATAGTAGGACGGTTATAACACAATGCATATTGTTGTCTTTGTATCTGTTACTCAAAGAAGATGCAGACGTGATGTCACTGTTTCAAATGTGGTCTGACTCTGGATTTTTAGCAGCTATGTGTGATTAACGGCAATGTGTGCACTTGTCTGTGGTTTAGCACGTGATTTCCTGTTTCTGTACACAGCTTTGCTCTGAATTCTTCATTCAAGTAACCAATCAGAATCTGCTCATCGTTATTCATTTCCTCAGGTCTCTCCTCCACTCTGTATCCACGGATCAGTTGCTCTTCTAATTTTTCTGCATTAGTGATTCTTTTGATCCTTGGTCTGTGCTTTGTGTTTTGATTTCTTCTGCATGAACTTAATCTACTCTCTCCCACGTTAACTCTCCCTGCACAGCCTGCAGATGAGTAATAAGTCAGCCGTGCACTATACACTTATTGCTGAATCCAAAGTCCAGGTACTAATTGCTAAGTTAGGAATTGTTTTACATGGTTTGCCTCTTTATGCATCCATTTGATTAATGACTCACAGACAGAATTAATTAGAAGTGACATCTACCTAGAATTTTATTTCCAGTAATTGCACCTTATATGTTATACAAAACTATATAGTATTATCATTAACGTTTCATGAAGTTGCATTTCTTTCTGTAGACCCTGCAACAGGTATTCACTATCATATATGGTAATAATTACACAATGGTTTTTAAATGAAGTTGGAAGTTTGGGTTCTAGAATTTATAAGGAAAGTGTTGAGTTATGTCACTATCTGCTGTATAACAAAGATGCAATTTGCTAGTGCTCAATTATTTCATCTAGAATTTTGTAATCTAGGAAAGGTAGATGGTTTCACCGCATGTGCTGACAGTCTGTACATTATGCTCACAAAATAGGCTTCCATGTAACGTCGCTGTTTGAAAATGCCTGGAAAATGAGATTCTTTTTTTTGTGTGTGCTGAAAGAAATATTGATGTGAGTTAAGTGGCCAGCCTTCCAAAACATATGGTTAAGGGTTAGAAGAATGAGGACAAACTAAATTTTTCTCTACCTAATTGAAGCATCTCTAATTCAACAAAATGACTTAATGGTACTACCCAGGGTGGTATTCTCATTCTCTTGCCAAAAATTGATTAGAGGAGCGCTTTGTAAAAATTATGATGACTAGAAAAATATGGGCTGGTTTAATTTCCTCAGTTCAGAAAATATGATCTTCTTTCCTAATGGAGTAGAATTTAAAAAGAGCAAATGGAAGGCCAAAATCACTGTCCTAATTAGAGAGTTGGCCAAGGAGCTATAGTTATGATTACTTAAGATCCATTTCCAAGAAAGTCTGATGAAAAGAACATTCAGTGTTACTGTTCTTCTACAAGAGGTTTAATTGATTGAGAAATAAGTACAAGGTAGACTAAGAGTACTTTGACTGCAGGTTTGAAACTTTTTTTTTCTCCTAGTAGTGATAGAGAGCAACTCATCACTCTGCACTAATGTGAACAAGAGTGCCTTTTTCTCTCATATCAAAGAATAGGTGAAAGATCTACTAGAATCTGAAAGTTAGGACAATATTAGTTTATCTGATCTATGGACTCTTTCATTCTGACTCATTAGTCTATCTTCTCTGACAGTATTTTAAATAGTAGAGAACTAGACTTCTTTAGAGTTTTCCTCAAGACAGGTGTTTACAAGGATAATGCTGATATTTGCACAAGTAAATATGGAAAATGGTAGAATATGAAGAACAAAGCACAGTAATATTTTTTAAGAATTACATTTCTTTGTTAATATTCGATGAAGTTTTATAAAATAGGTGAAATTTGCCTTGAAAATTGAAAAAATATGAATAGCAAAAAAAGTCATTCCATCTTCCCAAATAGTGCGAAGATTTGAAGAAGCTGGGCAGCATTTCACAAATCTTGGATGGGAAAGATGGCAGTGCAGAGTCTAATTTTTATGGTGGAGATAGCCATTCCTTCCCAGATACAGAAGCATTTTCTTTTTATTTCTTATAATTTTAAATGCCTCTTATTTCACTATGTTGAGGTGACAAATTTATAATTTCTACACTTGCTTCTAGAGAACACAGTAAGGTGCATCACCCACTATAGGCTTCATATGTCACAGATCTACAAGAAGTGGTGGCTCTGTTTCTGATCACTGTGTGAAGTAGATATCAATGCACTCATGCTTCCGATGGCCTTCAGCTCATCAACTTTGCGTGATCAAATCAATAACCAAGTAGTAAAGATATAAACTCAGCATAATAAATAGATAAAGCAGAGGTCTCCAAGGCCAGAGTCTTGTCCAAGATCGAGTCTGATCTATATAGTGAGACCCAGTATACTCTGTACACCTTGTCATAAATCCATAAAAAATACATTACACCAGCAATAAACCATATAAGCTGATTCAACCTCTTTATGGAAATGTCCTGAAGTGTGAGCTACTCAAATGTAGTCTAATACTGTCTCCTGATTGTTGGTGAACTTGTTCAAGATTTCAAGCACACTGTGCAAGTCTCAGAACGTCCACAATGTGATGAAAGGGACCAAAGTATAAGACATGCCACAGATACATTGTATGGATAGTGCTGAGTTAAACTGGGTCAATAACTAGAATATATTACTGAGTTGTGGAGGTCAGAGAAAAAGAAAAAAAATTGTTCTCTGGAGCCTCTTCTTGTGTAAATATTAACCTTATCATCTTACCTTGAAGTTAGGCCTAATTTATTTATTTATTTCTTATTACTTTTATTACGAAATAACAATGTGATAGTTTCAAAACATGTTAGTAGTACATTCACAATAACTGACACACTGCATATTATTGTCCTCATAATAGTTATACCGAGCACAAGGTGTAGACATGATAAATTTTCTGATCAATATTGGTAAGGAAGGAAAAGAAAAAGAAAAAAAAGAAAGAAAAAAATTTTTCTCTTTGAATTGTGAGGAAGTAGTTGTATACATAGTCCAATGTTCCTTATTGGCACTGGGTTACCAGTGAAACTGGCAATGTGGGAAGCTGTTGATTTAAGCCTCTTACAGGTCATCATACTAATCTAGCTATGTGTTTTATGCCTCATAATTAATCTTTTCTGTTGGGTGATCAAGGGCAAGTTGAAGCAAAACCTGTATAACAAAATATTCATCTTTTGTATCTTCCAAGGTCAAATACCCTCAGGATTAACTTTGGAACCATGTACAGTGCTTTGTAGAACTGTTGTCACTCTTAGCCATCAGGACGAGTCACTGCTATTGTTTGACCACTTTGCTCTCTGTGAAAGTCTGAGAGAATATTTTTTCTGTAGGTGACTCTCCTTAGACACACTATACTTCATTTATCCCTTTCCACTGAGGTCCCATAATGTCCTTGACAAGGAAATTTGGGGCACCACTGAGTTATGGGATGTTACAGCACCGGTACACTTATGTCCTGAGTCTTCACTGACCTTGAAGGGCTAGGGCCAAAATGTTGGCTATCCTTGTAGCCCTTCTTTTTCTCCAAATTTTTGTCTGTTATCTTACATTCTTAACCCTCCAGCAGAGAAGTTTCATGATACCATTACTCTATAACACAGGTAATTGATCTTAACATTACCGACTCTCTGAATATCAGACATCTTAGACTTAGCTTGAATTTGGTATTTTCCATCAATCACTGATCTTCTAATAAATCTGTATAGAACAGTGGTTTTCAACCTTTCTAATGCCGTGACTCCACAATACACTTCCTCATGTTGCGGTGACCCCAAACCAAATAATAATTTTGGTGGCTACTTCAAATTACTAATTCCAATGAATAACATTTCACCATGGCATAGCATGGGTTTAAAGATATATTTTCCAATGGCTTTAGGCGACCCCTTGTGTTTTGGTCAATTGACCCCCACCGAGGTCATGGCCCATAAGTTAAGAACTGCTGCTATAGAATGTAATAAAAGCAGTTACACATTTTTACAGAGACATTTAGAAATACAAGGATGTACAAAATTATAGCCTGTCAAGCTTATGACATTTTGCTTATTCTCTTACTCACAGTCAACACCACATCTTT
Organism: Myocastor coypus; assembly: GCA_004027025.1. Lineage (NCBI taxonomy): Eukaryota > Metazoa > Chordata > Mammalia > Rodentia > Myocastoridae > Myocastor > Myocastor coypus. The sequence goes on from PVJA010046664.1 coordinate 5,726, forward strand.
TTTTTGGTTAGTCAACCATTTACTTCAGAGAGGGCATAGCAGTAACTGAGTTCATATTAGAAGCAGTACACAACTAAAACACCAGAATGGCAGGCATTCCAAGCATATTTTTAGCATTGCACATTGGTATCATTAATGTGAAAAATATTTTGAAGGTTCTTAAGACCAATGTCTGATTCATCCTGTGTACAAAAGTACATAGTGTTGTTCTTGCTATGTTTCCTCTCTTTTCTGTTTCCAGTCACTGTTGATTAATCCATAAGTCTTTGATTACATTTGTTGTAGAGGCTATCATTCCTTCAGTGAGGCTGTTCGGCTTCTTTGTCAAAGATAAGGTGGCTGAGTGTGTTTGCATTTTCTTCTGCATGTTCTACTCTGTTTCACTAATCCTCAGGTCTATCTTTTTGCCAATACCATGCTGATTTTATTACTGTAGCTTATAAAGTATTATACCACTTTATTACCAAAATCGTATATCTTTAGGTAAGTAATTGTAATGTCTCCTGCCCTACATTTGTTGCCCAGGATTGTCTTTGCAATTCTGGGTCTTTTTTGGTTCCAAATAAATTTTAGGAATTATTTCTCAAGGTCTGTGAAGTATGTTGATGGTATTTTGATAGGAATTTCATTAAATCTGTATAACAATTCAGGAAGTACGGCCATCTTCAAATTGTTGGTTCTTCCTATGCAGGAGCAGGGAATATCTTTCCATTTTCTAGAATCTTCTAGGATTTATTTTTTCAGAGTACTATAGTTTTCATTGAAAATGTCTTTTACTTCCTTAGTTAGGCTAGTGCTTAAGTATTTCCTTTTCTTTGGTGCTATCACAGAAGGTACTGTTTATCTAATTTCTCTCTCAGTGTGTTTGTTATCTGTGTAGAGGAGTGCCACTGGCTTTTGTGTGTTGACTTTAGAACCTGCTATGATACTGACTTTGTGTATTAGCTCTAGTAGCTTCTTGGTGGAGTTTTTGGGGTCTTCCAAGTAGATTATCATGTCATCTGCAGATACGATAATTTGACTTCTTCTTTACCTATTTTTATTCCTTTATTTCTCTTTCTTGTCTAATGGCTGTAGCTAATGGTTCCAGAACTATATTGAATAGGAGCAGTAATAGAGGACATCCTTGTCTTGTGTCAGATTTGAAACTAAAATGCATCAGTTTTTCCCCATTTAGAATTATGTTAGTTGTTGGATTGTCATAGGTGGCTTTTATCAGGTTGAGATAGAGGTCTTTTATTCCAATTTTCTGTAGGACTTTGAACATGAATGAGTGTTGGTCTTTGTCAAAGGCTTTTTCTGCATCAATTAAGATGATCATCTGATTTTTGGTTTTGGCTCTATTGATAAAGTGTATTGCATTTATAGATTTGTGTATTGAACCTTACTTGCATCCTGAGATGAGTCTTACCTGGTTATGGCATGTAATCTTCTTCATCATTTGTTGTATTCTATTGGCAAGGATTTTATTTAGAGTTTTTGCATCTATGTTTATGAGAGAAATTGGCCTGTGATTTTCTTTTCTAGTTTCATCTCTCTCTGGTTTTGGTATCAGTGTAATACTTGCCTCTAGGAATGATTGTGGAAGGATTGCTTCCTTTTCAATTTCATTAAAATGTCTGAAGAGTGTTGGGATTATGTCTTCTATAAATTTCTTGTAGAAGTTAGTGGTGATTCCATCCAGTTCTGGACTTTTCTTTGTTGGTAGGCTTTTTATTACATTTCGTATTTTATTGGCTGTTATTGGGTTACTGAGAGTTTATATATGTTCTTGGTTCAGGTTGGGTAATTAGTAGTTTTCTAGGAATCCTTCCATTACATCTGTGTCTTCAGTTCTGTGAAAGTAAAGATTCTCAAAGTAGCTATTTATGATCCTCTCCTCTCTGCTGGGTCTGTAGTAATTTCACCATTTTCGTTCCTTGTGCTTGAATTTGAGTCCTTGCTTTCTTCCTTTTGATCAGGTGAGCTAGGGGCATATCAATTTTATTTAATCTTTCAAAGAACCAGATTTTTGAATCATTCTTTCTTTTGTTTTTCTTGTATCAACTGAATCAATTTCTGCTCTAATCTTTATCATTTCTTCCCATCTTTGTGCTTTTGATTTCGTCTGCTCTTCCATTTCTAGTTGGTTTACTCTGTGCGATTATTTTTGTCTTCCCGTTCTCTTTTCTTAATGTGTGAGTTCAGAGGTATAAATTTCCCTCTAATAACTGCTTTCATTGCATTCCACAAGTTCTGGTAGGTTGTGTTTGAATTTTCATTAAATTGTAGATATTGTTTAATTCCTTGTTTAATTTCATCGGTAACCCACTGGTTGTTGAAAAGCATGTTGTTTAATTTCCTTGTATTTCAGGAGTTCTTGTAGTTTCTTTTGTCTTTTCTTTCCGATTTCATTGCACTGTGGTCAAATAATATGCATGGGAAAATATCAGTTTTCTTGCATATACTTAAGCATGACCTATGGAGTAATATATGGTCTATTTTAGAAAATGGCCCATGTGCAGCTGAAAAACATGTGTATTCAGAAGTGGTTGGGTAGAACACTCTGTGTATGTCTACCAATTCCAAGTGTTCCAAGTTATGGTTCAGTTCTGCTACTTTTTTGCTAATTGTTGACTGCTTGAACTAACTTTTTCGAATAAGGGGGTGTTAAAGTCTTCTGTTAAGATTTTGGTATTGGATATTAGGTGTTTCGTGTCCATTAAGGTTTCCCTTATATATCTTGCTGCTCCCATGTTGAGTGCATAGATATTTCTGAGTGTTATCTCTTTCTCTTTGTCTTGAATTTTTCTCCTCACCAGTATGCAGAGGTCTTCTTCATTCTGTGTGATCAGTCTTGGTTTGATGTTTAGACTATCTGAAAATAGGACTGCTACCCCTGCTTTTTTTTTTTTTTTGGTGCTGGATCATGTAGTATTGTTTTCAGCCTTTCACTTTTAGCATATGAGTTTCTGTGTGAGTTAAGTGTGTTTCTTGTATACAGCATATGGTTGGATTTTGCTTCCTTATCCACTCTGCTACTGTATTTCCTTTAATTGAAGAATTAATTCCATTTACATTGATGGTTAAAATTTAAATATATTGACTTATGATTAACATGACTTTTACTTACTATTGTTTACCCCTTTTCTCCTGTGTTTAATTGAGTACCCTATGTGGTGGGATCTTTCTGTTCTCATTTCTTGAGTTTGAGTCGTTTTGGTCTCTATCTAAGATTTTTTTAGTATACTGTGTAGGGTTGGCTTTGACGTCATGAAATTCTTTCATTGTTCCTTGTCATGGAAGTATTTCCCTTCTCCATCATTCTTGAAAGAGAGTTTTGCCGGGTATAGAAGTCTGGGATGAAATTTGTTTTAATGAAGAACCTGAGCCACTCTACTCCATGCCCTTCTTAACTTCCTGGTTCGTGAAGAGAAATCTGCCATTATTCTGATTAATTTTCCTTTAAATGTGATCTGTTTCTTTTCTTTAGCAGCTTTTAGTATATTATTCTTCTGCTTAATTTCTGGGATTTTGATTATTATGTTTGGGTCTGTTTTTTTTTTTTTTTTTTTTTTTTTTTTTTTTTTTTTTTTTTTTTTTTTTTTTTTTTTTTTTTTTTTTTTTTTTTTTGGGTTTTTTTTTTTTTTTTTTTTTTTTTTTTGTCTTTTGAGACAGGGTCTCACTATGCAGTTCAGGCTGACCTTGAGCTCACTTTTGTAGACCAGGCTGGTCTCGAACTCACACTGATCCTCCTGCCTCAGCCTCCCGAGTGCTGGGATTACAGGCGTGCGCCACCACGCCCGGCTTGTTTGGGTCTGTTTTTATTTGTGTTGTTATTTGGGGTTCTGTATGTTTCAGGTACTGAATGTACAATTTTTTTTTTTTTCATATTTGGGAAGTTTTCTGCTATTACTTTTTTTCTTTTTCTTTTCTTTCTTTCTTTCTTTCTTTCTTTCTTTCTTTCTTTCTTTCTTTCTTTCTTTCTTTCCGTTTTGTTTTGTTTTGCTTTGCAGGGCTGGGATTCAAACTCACAATCTTACACTTGTCATTCAGGCACTTGTACCTGGGAGCTATCTCTCTACCTCCTCTGCTATTACTTCTGCCCATATTCTTTTTATATCATTTGTGTCGACTCCTTCCTTCTTGTTAATTCCTATTAATCTCACTTCATTCATTTTTGCATCATCTTGCAGATGCTGAATTTTTTTTTCCTACATCCTAGTTTTTTTTTTTTTTTTTTTTAACAAAATTTATTTAACTGAAATGGACTTACATTTGTTTCTGAAGTGACTTCCATTTGTTTGGACACATCTTTTCCCAATGGTGATTTACAACATCTTCAAGGCAATATAAATATATTATACATATTTGGATATATGCCTGAAGAATACCTCCGCAATACTTTTCAGCAAGAAAACACTGAAGTGTAAAGACCAGACACAATTACTCACTACAGTGAAAATGTGCTAAGATATTTTTGAGGTAAGAAGGCACCACATAACTCTTCAACTAAGAAAATCACCCTTACAATACAGGGCAATTTTATTTTTATATAGGACGTAGAACACTTAAGCTGCCAACTAGGTGGTGAATGGCAGGGCTACACCCCAGTTTATGCCATGAATTCATAGAGAATATGTTCCAACAACTCAGGTTCCTTCCCATTGGTCCTCACAAAGTGCGCTTCTCTGGGAGGGGCAGGCTGGCGCTTCAGTTGAACCCAAGTACCTTTCTCTTTGGCTTCTTTCTTTTTCTGATCATTTTCCTTGACACGTTTCAGGAAGTTATCACAACGTTTTGAGTGTTTAATATGCTCAATACGTACATTAATCCTCTTGGCAAGTATCTTGCCCTTAACTTCCTTGTTTACAACAGTGCCAACAGCGTGCTGGGTTACATTGTAGACTCTTCCTGTTTTGCCATGGTAACCTTTGTGAGGCATTCTTTTTTGCACAGTACCCATTCCCTTGATGTCTACAATGTCACCCTTTTTTTTGTAGATTCGCATGTATGTGGCCAAAGGAACCACCCCATGTTTTCTAAAGGGCCTGGAGAACATATAACGGGTTCCCCTCCTCTTGACCTTTGTGTTAGTCATTTTGACAAATTACTGGAAGATGGCGGTTCCGGCTGGAAGGCCATCCTAGTTGTTTTTAAGAGATTATGTCTTACCTTTTCACTAGCTGTGACTGTCTCTTCAAGATCTGAGACCCTATCTTCACTTTCGTTCGTACGGTTTTGCCAAATTGTGATTGTGATTTTACTTTCTTGTATATCTCTTCGAAACTGTTTCATGCGATCTATTTCTTTCCTATATTGCTCAATCGGGGAATCCATCATTTTTCTATCCTCTAATTTTTTATCAATGTCTTCTTTAGTAGTATTGAAGTCTCTCATTATAGCTGTCCTTTCTCTGTCTAGTTCAGAGATTATTTCTTCTCTGTTCTCTCTACCTTTCAGTAGTTGTTCACCTACTTTAGATGCTATTATTTTAGAGAGGTCTTTTGTAACTTCAGAGGTTATTTCTGCTTGGTTTCCTCTATACATTTCTGCAGCTGTTTTTCCACTGAGAGTCTATTAATTCATGTATTTCTTTTTTTTACTTCAGATATTGTCTCTGATCTGAATTGCTCTATATGTTTCTGCACTTGTCTGTCTACCTCAGATACCACTGATTCAGAAACTTAGTCAGAATGATTTCTGCTTTCTTCCATGTTAGTGTCTCTTGTACTTGTTTTAGGTTGACTTGGGAGTTGATATTGGGTCTTTCTCCTTGTCTTTATCATTTTTTTTATAGCAGTGATCTCTGCACTTTGATGGACTTATGCGGTTAACGCCTATGGAAACTTGGGATGAATCCACCAAGCTTGTTCCCGTCCAGAGGTACCTGGTTGGAAGTCAGAGCTCAGGCAGCTGCTTCTATGAGTCCCCGTGGGTCAGGATGGTGGTCAACAGTGTGGAGACAGTTGGTGGTCATGTGGGGCCAGTGGGTAGAACCAGGGTTCAGGCCATGGTTGAGTTAGGGGATGAATGCTGGCTGAGAGAGTTCTTACCTGGCTGTTGTGAGGCCAGGTCCGAAGGTGGGTAGAACTGGATCTCGGGCTGTTGGTGAGTCAGGGAATGGATGTGGGCTGAGACCATTGTAGGACCCGGTCGGGATGGCCGAGTCCGAGTTGGAGCTGGGCTGGCCGCTGTGCTGCTGGATCATGATGGCGCACAAGCAGGTCCCAGGTGGAGCCCCTGTGCTGCTGTATCAAGACAGAGGGTAGGCAGCTCCCTAATTTATAATTGAATGTCCCCTCAGAGACCACATGTCCAAATACCATCCCAGTGAGGTTTAAGGTCTCAAAATAGTAATACTGAAGGAAAATAAACATTCAGTCCACAATAGATGATCTTATTAATATTAATATAGTGAAATGAAATTGAGAGACCATAATTTTAGATGATTTAAGAAAACATGCTCCAAGCATAAGTTAAAGAGGAAAGAAACAAATACAATTTGACAGACACTCCCTGGGAGGCTTCATGAGAGTTTTGAATTTGAGTTAACTTTTATTCTCAGTTAAATAATCAATTACATTTTTACTTACTTAATGTATTTGGCATAGTCAAGCTGGGACTCATAGACATCCTCCTGTTTTTAGCCTTCCTACTGCTAGGATTATAGGTGTGCCCCACCATGCCTGGCCTCAGTTGCCAGCTCAGCATGCCTGTAGGCAGGGGCAGGCACTGCATGTGCAACCTGGGATTGAACCTCTGCACGTGCCTAAGCGGACACTTAGTCTGCTGAACTATCTCACTGACTCCTTTGAATTTGAATTTAAATGTGCAAAAGAGACAGCAAGGATATGGGGTCAAGTAGTGGAACTACTTCCACATTAGAAAATTAATGCTTGTTGCTGAAGAAAATGAATCTCACAGACATAAATGATTAAATCTACCCAGCAAACACAATTTTTAACCTTCCACATCTGATTTTTCATTTATGAATTATTATCGCATGAAGTTGACTATTACATCGTTTCTCTAACAAGAGACATCCAAAATATAAATAATTTGAAAAGTATAATAGTAGAGAGAGTACAGGGAGCAGAGAGTTAGATCCTAGGGTATGGGAAGGAAAGCTGTGGAAGAGGGAAGGGATGGAGGGAAGTAGAAAGGTGTATTGTGTAGATGTACCGAAACCTGAAAGTGAACGCAGCTAGTGTGTGTCACGCGTACATTGTAATGGTAAAAATGTGTGAAAGTGAAGAACACCAGCAAGTAGAAGTAACACACATTGGCTTCAACCTCGCTTCATTTGCATGTTTGTGCATTTCGTAAACCAAATATTTATTGTTATCCAAGATAGAGGCTTATGGATTTTCCTAATGTTTAACAGAAAATAAACATATTTTACAATATTTATCGTCATAAGACATTGAACATGACTGGATATCAACTTTATTTCATTTATTTATTTATTTATTTATTTATTTTTATGTATTTTGTACAGGGTCTCACTACGCAGCTCACAGTCCTGGAGATCCGCCTGCTTTCAGCCTTCTCAGTGCTGGGATAACAGGTGTAAGCTGCTATGCCTGGATTCTGGCAGGCTCAATGATCCCGGTGGTGGGGCCAGTGTGGCATGTGGTACCAAGAAAAAATCCGCAGTCCCTGTGCTTGCCTAAGCTCATCTAAGCAAATGCTTCAGTCTACTGTGCTACCTCGCTGGCCCTGGATATCAATTTTAAACATACACACACAGAGATAGATGAACCACATTAAACACTATAGATGTATGTACCTTTGTAAGTGTGCTTATTAATTATATATACAGTATATGATATATAATATATAGATATAGGTTTAAATATAAATATTTATATGCATATATGGAAATTTACCTGTATTAATAATTTCAAACTAAGTGTATTAATAAATTAATAGGTACTATTTATAAGGTATTAATTAGAATATGCCACACTTTTATTTTTACATTCTTGGCAAGCAATACTTCTTAGCTTTCACTGAGAACTGGAAAAACATCTGTTCTTTAGGTTATGTTGCAGTAGGTAAACACATTTAGAGAAATTTTTACCTTCTTATAACTGTCTCTATGGTTTCCTAATACCCTATTTTCTTGTGTATGAACAGATATGCCATATAAAACATTTTTATTTTTGCTATTTATAATATTTATAGTTACTTGATTTATTAATAAAATCACGATGGATTTATTTCACCCATATTAATTTTTTAAGGAGCAGAACATATTTGTTGCGGGAAAGAAAGCTCCTGTCCGAGAGAAGGGCAGGATGGGGGTCCCAAGTGGGCGTTCCCCTTTCACACATAGTATTAAGAGCCTCTCTGAATGGCTCTTTAGGAGAGTGTAGTGGTTGATCCATTGTGTCAACTCGGCTGGATGACTCAGCAGCCCAGTTCCTGTTGGTAGGAGCCCTGCGCTGGGGTACAACTGGTTCCTCCCTGGAGCATGCCCAGGGACTGTGTAGGATAGGATTGGCTCCTCCCTAGAGAGGGATCAAGGGCCCATCCTGGCATATGATTGGTTCCACCCTAGGACACAATGGGCCCACGTCAGAATGACTGAGCACAAAGAGACTTTTTAAAAGGCTGAGGAAGGAGTCAAGACTTCAGTTCGTCCGAGAAGCTTCAGTCTTTGCATTCAGCCTGGACTTCATCATCTGGCTTGCAGTACAGACTCTTCAGCCTACAGATTGGATCTTTTGCCGTCCATCACAGACTCTTCAGCGCCCATTACAGACACTGCAGTCTTCCATCACAGACCCATCAGCTGACAAATAGAGACTTACATGGGGTGCTGTGAAGTTCAGACCTTGGGACTGAATTCTTCAGTCCGGAGCAGGCAGAAGCCCTCTGCATGGTTCCTCATCTGATTCTGGCTGACTACTGTGAGCCAATCTTATAATTCTTTATAGATTGTATATTTTATGTTAATATCCATTCCTTATATTATATCTGTTTTGTTCCTCTAAGTAAAACCCTGACCAAAACGGACAGAGACATAGATATGTCCCCCCTCAGAAATATAATGCAAGCCATATATAAAACTTTTTGTTTCAAATATGCTACACTAGCCGGGCGTGGTGGCGCACGCCTGTAATCCCAGCACTCGGGAGGCTGAGGCAGGAGGATCAGTGTGAGTTCGAGACCAGCCTGGGCTATAAAAGTGAGCTCAAGGCCAGCCTGAACTGCATAGCGAGACCCTGTCTCAAAAAGACAAAAAAAAAAAAAAAA
>PVJA010046665.1:0-15016 GCA_004027025.1 Myocastor coypus
AAAAAAAAAAAAAAAAGTAATGTGGATTTAGAAAGGTTAATGTTTAATTGCTTGATCAATCTTATATACCTATATGTATTAATCTAAACTGATCTGATGATGAAAATATGTAATATAACCATTGTTAAATTTAAACAATAAAAAAAAAGTAGTTGCTATCTTCTAAAAAAAAACAAAAACAAAAACAAAAAACTTTGAAACACAGGCTAGTTTATTATATGATCACCCCCTGACTTTGTGTAGAACATATTTACAGAGGAGGGAATCTGATTGGAGTGTTGGCCTACTTACACAATAATTAGGAAGATAAGTTTGAACTTCTGTGGCTACAGTAACCTTAGGTTAGTGTAAATCTGAGTTAATACTGGGAATGAATCTATGATCTTGTCAAGATGCTTGTTAGATAAATACATTTCTAGTTAGTGAACATAACCAGTTACTGAGCATACGTTGACATATTAGGGTAGAATTTCATTTCACATTTTATTCATTTTTTCATAATTTTTTGTTGTACACAGTTGAGGGTTATCTGTGCATGTTTTGTCACATGGTTACCAGAATGAAATTGTGAGTCCTGCAACTTTCTTTGTGTTAGCGGAATTCTAAGAATATTTTCCCTTGCCTACTTACTTACCTAATGATTTCTGTAATAAAATAACATGGGGATGTTGAGTACTGCCCTTGCTTGAAATTGAACTTAATCTTAGTAGGAAAGAAAGTGCTACCCAAACTACTTATGGAAGAGAAGTTGAAAGTAGGAATATCTGACTCAGGATAAATAGAACTTGTCCTAGCTAGGATTTAAGGAAATGTTCTTGACATATGAGACCTATAAACCAATATGGTTTTTCTTCCATGGTGTAACTTGTACTTAAGTTGGGTTAGATGTGCTCTTTTGGGTTTTAATGGGCATTACTGGGTTTATTCTATGCAAGTTTAAGGGAATGGGTGGCTTTTCTTTCTAGGCTAAGGCAAACAGAGAACTGGCTGCCAAACCATTTGAGGCTTATGTAAGTGCCAAAAAAAGTGTCATTCACATAGTGAAACAACAGAGGGTTGGCGTTTCTTTAGGGATAAATGTCATGAAATAGAATAAATAAATTGTTAGTAACTAAACATTCTTAAAGAAAACTTACTTTGAAGAAAGTTCTGTTCTTGATTATATAATGGGATTACTTTTGAGGACACAGTATATCAGTTATCCACTTTCTACTTACAAAAGGTAATTGGCTCTATCAGGATAAGTTTTGATTATGATACTTTAAAGTAAATTTTATACAGCACTCAGGTACTTACAGTGGTTACTATATTTTTTCTCCTATTACACATGAGCAACCATAAATGACATAAGTTATTTAGTGTGTGGTAATACCAAGATTGATACCTCCATTCTGTTTCCTTGTGCAATATGTATATATGAAATGTCTCATAGAACTAGTGTTCTGTATATTGTATTACAAAAAACTGTAGGAGAGTTTCATCATTTTTTTTTTTGTAAGTAATTTTGATACTGCTGTCTTTAATTGCAAAATTTTATAAATCTCTTTAGTGTTTGCTGACTCATTAAAGATAACCAGAATGCTTCCTTTTTTACTGATTCTTACAATATTAGGAATCATTTTCATAGTAGTTTCTTTTAAGTCTCTATTTTTAAAGTAAAGTCAGCTTTTTTTTTTTAAGAGGCAAGGAAGGCAACTAGGAGAACTGATTTAGTTTCAGTGAATTTAAATGGAAGTAGCTATGTGAGACTAGAGTGATTTTAAAATTTACAATCCTGGGGTATACAAAATGATGAATTGCTAGAACATACAGATTTTGGTAGTTATGGAGATCTTTACTAATACTTGTTCTGTCCACCATTATTCTGTGTGGAATGCACGTTGCTTGGGCTTTTGAAGAGAGCCTTAGTGACCATTTGGTGAAAATAAGAAGAACACAAAGATCAGCATGCTGGAGATTTAGAGAAAATGATCTGCTGATTGAGCTCATTTTGAGAATGTGGGATGTTTCCTATGAGGAAAGGAAGTTTATCTTGAGTGTTTTGTGTTAATATCTGCAACTGCATTTTCTGAGAATAGACCAGTATGAGCTGTAAGGAAGTTTTCTTGGGTAACTGTTGCTTTGTTACTGCCATCAGAAAATTTTGGCTTCCCTTCACCAATCCGTAAGGTTCATGCCTACAACACATGAAGCTTTTTAGGTTGTTTTGTTTTTCATTATCTGTTAGGGTAACTTGAGTCAGGTTGTTCCTTATAGAAAGTTACTGCCTTTCCAACGGTGCTACCATATGATCAAAACTGCTGTCGCCACCCTGCTGTCTTCTTGCTCTTTGTCATTGCTTCTCTGCTCCCCAGTCATTTAGCCTGTGAGAAGGAAATTTCTGACTCAGCCGATTTTCTTTTCCAATAAGTAACCCAGTTACGCTGTGGTCTCTGATAATGATGTAGATGGTTTATGATAATAAAGTACCACTTCTGATTTGATGACTTACATTATCTCAGCATTTCCAAAACGCATTTGCCTGCGATCTAGTCTGTCTGTGGTTAGCATAATTTACTTGCTTGCCAAAAAAGTGGTTTAGGTCACTGGGATTTTCACTTAACTTTGAATTTGGGAGACTAGAGAAAGAAAACAAAATCAGAAACCTACTTTGATAAACAGTACAGAATGAAACGTTGGGATGAAATCAACTGCTTTCCTTTTATTTATTTATTTTTTAACCTTAGGAAAAATGGATACCTTTATTTTTAGTATGTATTTAGAAAACTAGTCTGAGAAGAGTTTGAGTGAAAAACCAGAGGACTACTTTTAAATTGAGAGTTCTAAGCCAGTAAGTAAGTAAGAAAGAAAGTTTTCCTTTTAAAAATCTCCTTTCACCATTTATATGTATTTGTGTATGTTGAAAACAATCTGTTCATGTGCATGTTTAGAATTCATTTTATTACCTTTTCCAATTTAGTGCTTTCTGTTTAAATTTCAACATAACTGACTTTCATATTTGAATACTAATAAACATTTGTATTTACAACGAACAGCTAGCCTTTCCCCCTATGTATGGAGAAGTGAAAAACTTAATGTATTTCTTTTCTTGCTTTAGTGCTTAGAAAGATTTAAGGAAGACATATTTAAAGACATTGCTTTATTTGCATAATTTGTTTTCCATAAAAATATTTTCATTCTGAAGCTTTACAAGAGTGACATAAATTGAATCAATTGATTTTCAGCCTGATAATATTTGTTTCTTTCCAGTTTAAATGCTTAAACTAGCATAAAAACATCCCATTTTCACTATTAAAAATTTTTTAAGATGATTATTATTGGGAGCAGCTGAAGCTGGAAATTGGTCATAGGTGTGGAGACAAGACAAGGCCAGAGTGCCTAATGCAGTCAGGCTACCTCAATCTTGAGAAAAGTATCCGCCTGAACGATTTCAATCAGTTGCTAGGCAACCTTATGTGTCACTTTAAAATTTCTTTTCGTTTATTTGGTACAGGGTCTCATTATGCAGTTCGGACTCATAATGATACTCTTGTCTTAGGCTCCCCATGCTGGGATTATGGGTGTGCAACATTGTGCCCAGTTTTGGGGCTGGAGGGCAGGACTGGGGTTCCAAGCCCGGCACTGCATGCAGTACTGTGGATTAAACTTGGGTCCTTGTGCTTGCCAGGCAGGCTTTTAGACTGCTGAGCTAGCTCCCCAGCCTTGTGTCTCTCCATACTGACTTTGCAGAGTATAAATAATTTCTCCTACTGTTGTTCAGGTCCTCTTGCCCATCAGGTGAAGCAGGCCTCCACTGGACCCAGCTCTTACCACTCGTCTGTCTTTTCCTAATCTCTTCTACCATTCCTCCCTGGGCTTCCATAAAGTCCCAGCAGATTATATAGTTTGAAAAGGAAAATAAGACTACTGCATTATGGTCCTTCAGGATCCATTTAATATCAGGATTTTGATGTTTACTTCTTCTAAAATTTTCAAATCTAAGTTGAAAAGTTGGATAATTCAACTTTAGTCATAGTGCAAAGTACAATAGAAAAGTACAGTGAATGAGTAAATGAGTCACATTGCCATGAATCCCCCTCAAAATATTCCCGCTTGCTTTGTATATGTGCATGCGGAAGCAAACACTTCCCACTGGCTTTGAACACAGTTAGCCCATTGTTCTACTTTCTGAAACACTCATGAAAATCCTCTTTCTTGAGTGTCTTGTGACTGCCTTAATGTCCTTAATTGATTGAAATTTTTTACCTGTCATGATCATTTTGACTTTGGGTAAGAGCAGAAGTTAGTTGGTGAACAGGTTGATTTGGCACAGTCTGTTTTTAGAAAGTTATCTTTCCATTGAGTGTCACTGGGCAGCAGCAGTTACCATTTTTAAAAATCATAATCCTAACCAAGCAACTGAAATTAAAACCTCAAACCAATAAACGTAAAATCCACGAACAGTTGAAATACCTGTTATTTCTTGATCCCTCAGTAATTTGTACAACATGTAGAAAATTTTTTTGTCTTATCTTTCAGAAGGGAATAAATACAGAAACTTGTTTTCACTTTGAAATAAGGACAGTAATCTTACCAAGGTCTTCACTGTAGGAGAAGGTTTCTAATTCAGTTATATTACAGATCTTGAGCAGATTACTTGCCTTTCAACTGGGTGAGTAACTGACTTATTAGAAAGAAGGCAGGATATAGAGGCTCGATTAGAGAAGTATCTCTTCTCTTGCCTTCTTTGATTAGGACCAAATAAATGAGGATGGAACCATGTGCAGTTTACCTGCTTAGCATCTGCCAAAAATAGGTGCCACCTCATCTCACTATCTTAGATTTGGTTAACTTCAGTGAAATGAAAAATTTACTACACTGAAAGGAATGAATCAAAGGTTTCAGTCATCTGTTACTCCACAGTAAAGTAATTGCTCAAACATTACATAAATACTATTGTGTAGTTTTCAAGCTTCTGTTGAATATGAGGCATCTAATTTGTCATGGAGTGACTAGTGATTCAAAGCTGTTTGCTATTCTGGGGCTCATAATTGGAACAGATGGTTAAAAGAATGTCTGTGGTCTATAGCTCAGCATCTTTAAGAGGCATCCTTGCTGCTCCTTTAGTTTCTGGTGATAATGATGGTGACACTGCTTTCAGTGAAGGTGGTATATGTCATCCCTTAACTCTTAAGTAAACTGCTGCAGCTGAGAATGTAGAGAATTTTTCATTAGGATGAAATCTACTCATAATTGCCCTCTCTCGTCCACATCTGTTCTCTCTCCTCTGTTCTTCCTGTTAATTTTATTAGTTTTAAGAGTCTTTTCTCTGATAGGTTGAGGACACCTTTCTTTTGCAGGGCAATAAACAAAAGCATACACACACACACACACACACACACACACACACACACACACACACACACACACACACATATTCATCCAGATCACATTTAAATCTCAAATACATTAGCGTAAGATATTTTAATACCCTGTCTTCCCAAAAGGAGGAGAGAGTCAGAGAGATGGAGGAGGTAGGTATTTGGTTCCTAAGTAGAGATGTTTTTGAAATTTTTAATTGCAGTACCTGCTGGATTTTTTTCTGTAGGTCACCTGTGAAGTACTGTGCAAATGAAAGAAAATTTCTTTTTGTGGCTTTTTAGTGGTAGTAAGAGGAGTTGAATCTAGGTCCACTTGAATTCTAAGAAAGCACTCTCCCAGTTAACTGAAAGCAAGTTTTATTGCTCCTGTTTTTCAGAAATTAACATGACAATCATTTCTGGAAGTCTGATTTCTTGAAACATAAGTAAAGAAAACAATTTCCTTGGGACATAGTGTCTTCATTTTGGCTACATGTCCTACCTGTATGAAAATTTCATTAAGGGGCCAGGGAGATAGCTCCATGGCACAAGTGCCTGTCTGGCAAGCACAAGGTCCAAGGTCATGAGTTGGAACCCCGGTCCCACAAAAAAAAAAAAAAAAAAAAAAAAAAAAAAAAAAAAAAAAAAAAGGGTCTGGCAGGGTGGCATGCTCCTGTAATCCCCTGTAATCCCAGTACTTGGGAGACTGAGGTAGCAGTATTGGTGCATGTTCGAGATCAGTCTGTGCTACAAAAGTGAGCTCAAGGCCAGCCTGAACAGCATAGCGAGACCCTGTCTCAAAAAGACACACGCACACACACACACACACACACACACACACACACACACACACACACTTTTAAAGACCTTAATGAATATGTCATATTTAGTTAGTATTTAATAATGCTATACATTTCTGATATCTGAAACATACTCGGTCCTTTCAGTTCATCCTTGAGTAGAAATATTTAAGTCCAGAAAAGATTGATTTCCAGTTCATTTTATTTACTTAGATGATCTGGCTTAACTCATGTCTTTGTGCTTTAGTTTTTTCATATGCCAAATGAGGATATTGACGAAGCTTTTTAGATAGAAACAAAAGTGAAAAGGCATTGTAATTTACAATGTGTCACATAAATGTTAGTGGTGGCTAGCTGTTATACTTTGTCAAGACAAAATAAGCCTCGGGTATATCTTCTTTGTTAGAGAGACTATTTTCAGGTCTTAAGGATAAACAAAAGTAAGCATATTTCTGCTGTGAAAACATTGAGTTTGTACTCCATCTGCTATTAATATTATTGACATAAAAACAGGACAGTGCCTAAAATCAACCATTCCATAAAAGGGAAAACAGACACAGTTGAAGGAAATAGTGTGTAGTGAATACATTACTAATCTTTGGTATTTTTACATGGATGGAAACTTGCAAAGACTGAGTCATAGGAATTGTACTTTCAGAGAGTATTGGCAGGTCTATAATGATGGAAGATAAATTATTTTTCATCTTCTTTCCTAACTTGTATGATGTTAACTACAGAGATGACTGAGAATAAGCATCTTAATTAGATAATTATTACTGGAATATCAGATAGCCATTTCAAGTAGTCATCAATTTTCTAGGTTTGATTCCAGCAGCAAGACTAGGTGATGTGTACTCATTCCATACAGTTGACTGGACAAGGGAGCTGTTGCTACTAGAAGTATACTTCATCATTCAAAATTTGAATTTCTGAGCAGAATTAGTTTGGCAAAATAATGTCCTATGATTTATTTCCTTGCCAACATAAATACAGTTTAGGTGCTTGATTCTTGTATGCCTGTGTGTGTGTGTGTGTGTGTGTGTGTGTTGCTTTTGTAGTGGTGAAAGGGTACAGTTCTGTTCACAAGAAAGCTAAGGATCTTATTTGCAGTTTTAGTTTCTTAAAGGCGAAAAGCAATGTGACATTTATATGTGTGTCTGATTTATTTCAAGGGTATGGTCTCGAGGTGTATCCATTTACCTACATGTGTTTATCATGTTTATCCTCTCCTTATTGCTGAGTACTATCCCATTGTATATAAAACAGTTTCTTTATTCATCAATTGAGGGGCATTTGGGCTGTTGCCAAGATTTAGCTGTTACCATCGGTGCTGCTATAAACATGGGTGTGCCTATATTGCTGTGTTATGAATGTGTGCTACATATTGTGAGATAGGGTAGGTGCTGTGAAATAGAAAAAAAAATGCTCAAGTAGAAGTGAAACTAGGGATGGGGTGGAGGAAAGAAAAGGGGAAACAAAAGAAGACAAAAATGAAAATAAAGCTTTTGGAAGTAAGCAGGGGGTGAGATGTTGAAAGGGATAGAGAGGAATGGACAAAAAAGAATGAAGATATATTATGTACAGGTACAAATTCACTATGATGAATGTGATCATTGTGTATCTATGAAATACATCCGTATACTTAACTTAAAAAAATGAGATTCAAAGAAATTTTATTCCATCACTTCTCAATTTAAACGTCCTCTGTGAAACCAGTTTGTAGTAGAAAGTCTTGTTACCAAAGAGAAACTTGTTTTGTGCTTTCTAAAGTAACAATCTTAACTATGTTGTGTGTAAAATAGTTATTCTTCCATTGATCGGAAGCCACAGAGGTCATTGTTTGGTACTATTGATGACTAAATGACAAAGAAGATTTTCTTTGAAGTACTATTTAGCACTTTGAATTATCATTGATGTGTTCAATGTTTTGCTTTTTTATTATTGCTATTTTTTTTAAGGGAAAGGTCCACAGGGTGTTCAGGGTCTCATTAATAGATTAGACTCATAGTGATCTGTCTGTTCACTGCCTCCCAACAGCTCGGATTACGGGTGTGTAGCATCACACCCAGTCTCAATTGCCATCTCAGCGTGCCCCAGGGGTGGGACCGGCATGGAAGGCCTATGGATTGAACCCCTGGCCCCTGCACCTGCTTGCAGGCTCTTTAATCTGCTGAGCTATTTGGCTGGTCCTTCATTGTTTTCCTTTCACATGTTGATTTTTGAGTATAGAAAGGTAGTTTCAGTTTTTCTACTAATTGCCAGGAGGAGGGAGTATGAGATGGTATTATCTGTAAAAGGGGCAATCGTTCATTTTTGTATTTAGAAAGGCTTGCTAGTTGGTGGAGAGAACTGGGGAGTGGGCTGTGTGTGCAGCTAGGAGGATAAAGTTGGCAAGTACATTTCTGTGGGGGGAAACAGGAAGAAGTGACATACAATAATGATGTAGACAGAAGATAAGCAAAAATGTAAGAGAGTTCTGGGGTTGCCTTGTGGTGGTAAATATCAGAGTTTCTTTGGAACATGTTATGTAAACTATCTACTAAGAATGCCCATGGGGTAAAGAATTAATTGCTTGAGTGATGTATGGTATGGGCTCTTTCTGTGTAATCTCTTGCTATACTTGGTTTTGAAAACTTCTTGTATTTTTGTCCTTTGTGTTCCTTTTTTTTTGCAGGACTGGGGTTCAAACTCACAACCTTGCACTTGCCCAGCAGGCATTTGTGCCTTGAAGCTATCTCCCCAGCCCCTGTGTTCCTTTTCATAATCGGTTCCTTGCCACAAATGCCTACTTCTGCTCATAGTTACTTAACTGTTCCTTGAAATCTATTTTATGTGGAGTACACTCACTTCTTGTACTTACTTCCAATTCATAATAGCATGACTGCTCTGATGTTTATGCCATATGAAAAACTTCTACATTCTCTTGTATAACGTGTCAAATTGTTATTAATCTTTTTTCTGTCATCTCACCCCCCTCGATGATTTAAAAATTATTTACTCATCCTGAAACAGAGCTTGGCACATTTTATTCAGTAAGCATTTATTAAGTTTGTACTGTGCCATTTGTGTATTCAGGGAAAATCTATAATTTAATTTAAGTAAAACAGAGAAAGTCTTTTTCTGTATTTAGTACAGGATCTATAGGGTCTCAAAGGTCTCACTACATATCAGACTTCTAGTGATCCTTCTGTTTTTAGCCTCCCAGGAGCTGGGGTTACAGGTGCATGCCACCACGCCCAGTCTCAATTGCCATCTCAGTGCACGTTGCGGGCAGGGCTGGCACTGCATGTCAGAGATTGAACCCCATCCCTGCGTCTGCCTAAGCAGGTACTTGAATCCATTGAGCTATCTGGCTCACCCTGGAGAAAGTTTATGTGAATATGTTTATGGTAGTCAGTTCCTCTTCATTCTCTAAACTTGTTTGGTTTAATGTAATTCATTATATACTTACATTCATTCCTTTAGGTTAAAAATCATTAACACATTTTCTTTTAATGAGAATAGAAGAGAGTTCTAGTTTTATATAAGCCATTAATCTTGTATAAGTGATTGACAAAATGTAAGTTTGTGGTATTGTCATAATCACTGCATAAGCTACAGTTTTTATTTTGTGTAACTCTTGTTCTTTGAGTTTACTGACATATGTTTCTCTATTTTTCTTTTTTCTTAGTGCAGATTTATTGCCGTCTCACTTTCAGTGCTAGTTGTGCCCAAGGGGCAGATTATCCCGCAAAGTCCTTGCTTAGACAGGGAGGCAGTTGTGTGCTGGATTTCAACAGCAAAATGAATTTCTTTTTGTTAGGCTTTTGTAAATAAAGAGGCAGAGTGACAGTGACAGTCCCCACCTTTAACTTTGGGAAAATGTCTGAAACAAACCGAAGAGGAATCAGGACCACTGAAGTCTGAGTAGAAACTAAAACATATGTGAAATAGGCTGCAGTGAGGAAACTCATTTTAGCAGCAGTCTAGGACTGTAAAACAGTGATGGAGTTGCCTTAGTCCAAGAAGATCAGCTTGAGCTCTGTTTATGTGTGAGCATAAGAGGGAAGAAAACTGTGAAACAGGAGGGGAAAAGTCCAGAGCTCACCTTCAAAGCATCCTTAGGGAAAAGTAATGAGACAGGTTCACAGCGTTACCTGCCATTGGCACTGTTTATGTTGAAGTAAAGTAGATGAAAAGGAGCAAAGGCCCATCCAGGTTTTAAATTCGACCTGGCTGTGAAGTACATCCTATAATCTCAGTCTAGTTACTGATGGACAAAAGTGACTGGATATTTGTCTATTTTCCAGTTTGTGTTAGAGTAGGATGCAAAGAATGTAGAGACGATCTTGAAAGAAATGCAGAAAGTAGATGCAGAAGAAATTGCAGGTTGAAGAGTAGATGGAGATGTGTAGATCAACCAAATTACTTTAGTGCAATGAAGTCATGTGTTTGGAAGACTGTGAAGTGCAGTATAATTGAATGTATTGGATAGTGCAGGCATCTCTGTATGTGCACTCCTTTCAAGAGACACTGAAGATCTTCCAGTGCATCTTCAGCCCAGGCCCTGTTGATACTCTGGGTACCAATTCAGCCACTGCCGTAAGATCCAGGGTCAAATCACAATAATTAGATATATTTCAGTATGGTTGTTCATATGTTTAAAAATTGTTATTCACTAATTCTTGTACCAGTTCTGATTTATCAAAACAGCTTTTTTTTTTTTTCATGTTCATGGATTGGGACTCTATGCTGCTAATGAAAAAAAGCATATTTAAAAATTAATTATATGCTTTAAAATACAGTAATGTACAAATCACTGTATAAAGGATAAGAACTGTAGAAACCTACGAACTGGAGGTGTAGTGTGTGTGAGTCTTTCCCTGGGTTTGATCCCCACCGTTGCAAAACAACATAAGAAACCTAGGAAGTTACGACCTACCCTACCCTTGCTTTTCCATTGTAAGTGTGTACTTCAGCATTGTAGTAGCTATCTGGGCATCTCGGTACTTTTCCCTGACAGATCCAGGAAACAGTCTATGTGTTTGCCCACTTGGTGTGACACAGCAAGAATTGTATATGTTCAAAAGTGGCAAAATGGGATTTGGACCCACCTTAATGCTTTAATTTGTTTTATGTATGTTTACCTGAGCACAGAGGGTGAAGTAGGCTCACCATTCCAGGACTTGCTAAGAGAAGTTTTCTTCCGATGTTTCTGGTAGAAGTAGCCCAGGTCAGTGCAATGGCATATAAACAACAAGATTTGTAAGTTTTAGAGATGACAACTGCCACATAAGAATGAAAAGCTAAGCACACATGCTGCCATCGTGAGACATGTGCATGGAACATGCAGTCATACGTGAAGCCTGCCTTGCACGTGACAGTTGAAGTGAAGCTTACATCTGGGGTAGACTTTTGTTTGTATTTACATTGTAGTTCACATAGGTGTTTTTTGCTGTTGTTGGTGGTGGTGATGGTTTTGTTTTTTTTACATATTTAGTGTAGGATCTACAAGGTCTCACTACACAGATTGGACTCACAATGATCCTCCTGTTTTTAGTCTCCCAACTGCTGGGGTTACAGGTGTGCACCACAATGCCCAGTCTCAGTTGTCATCTCAGCACACCCTGCTGAAGATTGAACCCTGATCCCTGTGTCGGCCTAAGCAGTTGCTTTAATTTGCTGAGCCATCTGGCCAGCGCCATATAGGTTTCTATTTTTGATGTTATCTTTTAGCAAATATATAAGCAAATAGATAAATAGTGTGAAAATGTTGATGAGTATTGTAAGCATTCATTGCATGTTTGATATTTTATTGATGTCTTATTTTCCTACTAAGTGCACTTTGTACAATATAATGAGGCTCTTGACAAAAAAGACCAATGGGATGTCACATTAGAATTTTCTGAGAATTCATCTAATGAAGAAAAAACAAATCTTTTAAAATTACTGATTGTACAGTTATGTTTGTGCAAGGGTTAAGCAAGTCATATCCAGTTGAGTATGGGTTTTGGGTAAGAATGTTACCTTTACTATAAAACCATTTCAAAGTAATCCTGACATCCTTCAGGTTTCTCTGTTTTATTGCATTATTTCTAATTTAGGAGAAGGCCATGTGATGTATGCACATACATTCCTAAGTGCTGAGATGGCAAGGGAGTGTTCTGCACTCTTGTTTCAATTAAACATCCTCATAGACAAGTCCAAAGATGGAGAAAGAGATCTGTAAACTCTCATAAACTCCAGGCAACAGTTTCATGCATCCCATACATGGTAATAGTTGAGGTTTTGAGAAATACTTTTTCTTAACATGAGTTGCATGTTTGGGATAGAGTAAGAACTTACTGCCCAAACTACATGTCCTTGAAACATCACACTTTGTGACAATCTTTCATCTTCTCTTTTCTCTTCTCTTCTCTTCTCTTCTCTTCTCTTCTCTTCTCTTCTCTTCTCTTCTCTTCTCTTCTCTTCTCTTCTCTTCTCTTCTCTTCTCTTCTCTTCCTCTTTCTTTCTTTCTTTCTTTCTTTCTTTCTTTCTTTCTGTCTTTCTTTCTTTCTTTCTTTCTTTCTTTCTTTCTTTCTTTCTTTCTCTTTCTCTCTTTCTCTCTAGAAGTTGTAGTTTAAATTGTATTTCAGAGTAAACCTGACTTTCCACTTTGCTTGTTCAGCAAATACTTGTGCTTTTACTTGAGGCAAAGTTAGGGGCAAATTCCCTGTTTCCTCCAGAATTCCCATTTTCTTTGGGTTTGTGGATTATTTGAGAGCAACTTATGTTTAGAAAGACTTTGAGATATGTCATCAAATACAGTTGTGCCTGAGTTCACAACTGCTTTTGTTTCTGAACAGTTTAGTTGCAAACAAAAATGGTTGGCAAAATTTTGTTTTTGTTTGCAGTGGTTAACAAACATAACTGTGACCATCTTTCCTGTACAAATATGGCTAGCTTTTCCAAAATCTTGGAAAAAATTAAGCTGTGAAGTGAGGGACCACTGTAATGTGATTACCGGTGAAACAGAGATGTGCTCCTACCAGAAAGACAAATGGAAACGTTACTTTTTCCTAAGGAAATGTTAATAGAATAGCTCTTAAAGACTACCTTGATCTCCAGATGGCTAAGATAGGTTCTACAAACAAATAGATAACTGATGAAATATATAAGATAACTGATGAAATATATAAGAAATCTATAAGCTAGATTTCTTTTGATTTCTCAGACAGTAGCAGAACTCTATTGTCTGAGAAGTAATATAGGGTAAATTTTTGACATCTTTTATTTTTTTATTAATTTTAATGAGAAAGAAATAGAGTTTCAAAATAAATTATTAGAACGGTTATAATAATTAATATATTGCATATTGTTGTCTTCAGAGAAGTTATTCAGGGTACAAGATGCTGACATGATATCTTGTCTAAACATTATTAGTACAAATCTCACGGCATAATAGAGAATGGCGATATTCTATGTTTTTCACTACAAAATGGTCCTTCGTTTATATCTCACTTTTTTGTTCTGCTTTGTCAGAGATGGGTGTTCTGTTGCCACTCAAATACTGTAGGTGCATCGATTCAGCAAAATATCCCAATGTAGTCCAACAGTCCATAATAGGTAGTGGGTTATCAGCAAAACTGGCAATGTCAGAAGTTGACTTGAGTCTTTTACAAGTCAGCATATTAATATGGCTTTACTTTTTATACTTCGTGGTTATACTTTTCTGCTGATGGTTAAGACCAAGATAAAGCAAGAACTATATAACAAAAATGGAACTTTTGTGTCTGACAAGGTCAGTCAAATCCCCTCAGGATTTACACTGAAACCATGTAGCAACAGTTTGTAGATCTTTTATTAGTGTCAGCCATCTGGATAAGTCATGGCCATTGCTTGACCAATTTGGTGTCTGTGAAAGCCTGAGAAAGTGTTTTCTCTCTAGGTGATTCTCCTTAGGTACTTTATACATCGTCAATCACTTTTCTCTGGGGCCCTGTCTACAGTCATTCCACCCTGAACTCACCTGATCTCATCTGCATTTCTTTTATTTTAGCAGTATTTACCCTCCTGAATTTCTAAACTTAGGTTTTGATTCCGTGCTTAATGTCCTTACCTGAAGCAATAGAACAGAGCCGACCATTATTTTGAATACTGTGCTTGCAAGCGCCATCTAGGTTGTTTTGAATAAAGATGCATATTTTAGTAGTCACTATTTTATGCAATACAAGTTATATAAATTTGACCATCTCAGGAAGTTAGAATTGATTTTTAAAGTGAACAAAGTTATTTCATTTTTTATGTTAAAGTGCTATTGACAAATCTTCACGTCTGCTCTTCCTACCTGTCTTGCAGTATGCCGAGATTTTGCTGTCTTGGAGGACCACACTCTGGCTCACAACCTGCAGGAACAAGAGAGTGAGTAGTAGCTTTCATTCTGTGCTTTCAGTTTTGTTTGTTCAGGGGTAGTTAAAGCCATTTTCTTGAGTAAAGTAGAGAGACAGGACAGTCTCTAGAGTATACCTTACATCTGTGTTGGAAGATTTGTCCAGGCAAATGATGCTTGGAAAAAAAAAAAATGAATTTTTGAGGGTTTTGAATTAGACAGGCTATCAAAGCTTGTAGGACTGGTGGGTCTATACGAGGAACATAAGAACTTGAACCTTTTTACCCCCACTGAAGAAGTAAACAGTAGTATTGTTAGAGGCTGAGATGCTATTGCCTACTAGAATAGGCCTAAGCATCTTTTTCAGGTCAGTGTGCAGGATTTTCCAAATATTTTACATTGTTCTGATGGAAAGTAAATTGAAGTTTTACACAGATAATATTTATATTTGTGATTCTTGAATAAATAATTCATTTGTCAACATAAAAAGAATTAAAAAGTTCAGCTAATAGGAGTGGCAGTGTGTGGTA
>PVJA010046666.1:0-15011 GCA_004027025.1 Myocastor coypus
TGGTAGCCCAGGCTGGTCTCGAACTTGCACCGATCCTCCTACCTCAGCCTCCCGAGTGCTGGGATTACAGGCGTGCACCACCACACCTGGCCCTCATGAAGTTTTAATTTCAAATATTTACATAAAATTTCTCATCCTTGATCCAGATGTTTTACAATTCATAATTTTTAGTCTTCATAAATGTAACACACTATAAATACTACATATTGTATTATATAACACTCTCAGAGAATCTAAGGCTGCTTCACATAATTGAGCACATTAATATTTACACAGTAAATATATGAATATTTACACCAAGTATGATAAAATACACAAGTAACCTTTTAGCAGGTCAGGTCAGAATAAGGGTGGCACCAAACCTTTAAGATTTCTCCAAGTTTTATTATTTTTGTAAAAGAAAATACAAAAATAATAGATAAGGTATTAGAAACATTCCACTCGTGCCACGGATCTATCTCCCCGGCCCCTAAGATATTAGAAACAATACACAGTTTTTTAAAACAAGATGACAGATGTCTGAGTTATTCTTTGCTCATTGCTGGAACAAATACCCAACACCCAAAATGAAGGAAGGAAAGGTTTGTTCAGCTTACAGTTACTGGAGGTTTCAGTCCATACTCAGCTGGCTCCGAGGCAGAGGAGCACATGGCACAGAGCAGCAGTTCATGGCAGCAGAACAGCAACAATGGCAATAGCGTCTGTCCGTCTCTCTTCCGTTGCACTCTGGCTTTGCCCCAGGTTGGGCATAGCACTCACACCCATAGTCCCAATAGTACTAAGACCTATAATCCCAGTGGATCACCCATAATCCCACTGGGTCATGAATTAATCTCAAACTCTACAAGTCCCCACCTCGTGACTGCATGAGGCTTTGGGGAGACAACTAGACACAAACCATAACAGTAGGCATTCCGCAATGGATGCTATATTGTACATTACTGTCTTCAATGTAGTTGCTCAGATTACATGTTTTAGAATTTTGAGGATTTTAAAATTGTAAGTTGTGAACTCTTGTGTAGAGAATAATTATGTGAGATAGATTTCTTGTCATCACTCCCTACCCCCGACCCCATCCTTTTCCGCAGATGGGTCTTGCTACATAGTCCAGCTGGCCTCGAACTGATAGTCTTCTGGATTCAGCCTCCCAACTTCTGGAATTAGCAACACATGTCAGATAATGAGTTGAAGTCAAAACCAAGTTTGAAGGACACTGCACTATTCTCTTGCTGGAATAACTCAGAGCTAGAGCTAAGAAAGGCCAAAGCAGCTACATATTCCATAAATCTGTATAGCTCTCAGTGCAAAACTACTTTTGCTCAAGGTATTATGGATTGAATGCAGAGAGTGCTGAGCTAAAGTCCCACTATTTCTTTGTTTTCTTGTGAAACGAAGTCTTGCTGAGTTGCCCAGGCTGGCCTTGAACTTGTGACCCTCCTGCCTCAGCCTTGCAAGTAGTTGGGATTACAGGCATTCACCACTGTGCCTGCATGAAAACTCATCAGTTTTAACAAGTAGGGAAACTAGGGCCAAAAAGAAAAGTGTTGTAACTTCTAGAGGCAAGAGTGTTGACTCTGCCCCAGAACAAGCCCCCTGACAGTGCAAGGGCTTAGACCTGTGGACCACAGACCCTCCCCAGGGTCCTATAATAACCATGCCACATCATGTATCTCAGAGTTGGGGTGCTTTTCAGATTGGTTTTTGCAAGAAAGACTGCAGTTTTGAGTGGCTGTTTCCATTTCTAGGTCCTCTAGTGCCCCTGAAAACCAAGTGAGGTTCCCCCGTAGAACCCATCGACTCAGGTGCCTTGGCCATCAAGTGAGGTGGCAGTGGAATTTCTGCCCAGCTTCCAGCAAATATTGTAAATTTCCTGAGTTTGTGGTTGAAACTGGTCTCTATGGGCCAGCAGTTGACATTTCCCCCCTGTGGTGTTATATTCATGTTTCCATGTTTAACATGTCACACTGAATGAACATTGTGGTCTAAGGATTTAAAAGATTTATAATGGAGTCTCAAAAATTTACTTAAGGAATATGTACTTCCCCTAGCAATAACAAATATTACTACAAATGACCGTATTAAATTAAAGTCACTTAGGCATTTCTGATTTGTAGGAAAGTTAAAATTAATCTTACAGCAGTTTCAGTTTCAAAATGAAAACATTGCTTTGCCTGACCACAGATTTCTAGGCTGTTAGTCAACAGTGAATAAAGTCTCCAGTGACTTTTTTTTCTTTAAGAAATATTCAGTTTTCTGAATGTGTAGAAAAGCAATGTTAGACAGAAAAAAAATTGAAAAGTCAACCGTACTGTAGTTATGTCAAAGTAATACTTTCCTAGAAAAAAAGAGTTTACATGCAAGAAACTTCAAAAATTCTGGTAGTCTCTTTACAAGTTGAAAGACTGATACATGGATTGTCATTTTATCATGCTTTAGATAGCCTAAATAAATACTCATTGGCATATATGCCTTTCACAATTTTTTATTTTTTATTTTTTTAGATTTTAAAAATTTATTTCTCTTAAACCTCATTTATTTGTTTGTGTTATGGCTGGCTCAGCCCGCCCTGGGGTGGGGGTGCACAGCACGTGGTGCCAGGGATCAATTAGCGGTCACAGCGCTTGCCTTAACTTTCCTCCACAGGTGCTTTAGACCACTAAGCCATCTCTCTGGCCTTTCCACAATTTTTAAAAAATTGAAACACGAGTCACAAAATTGTGTTCTTTAATGGGATATGCCCCCTTATTATCATTTTTAAAAAGAAAAGCCTTTCTTGGGGCCAAGGAGATAGCTCTGTGGCGCAAGTGCCTGCCTGGCAAGTACAAGGTCATGAGTTTGAACCCTGGTCCCGCAAAAAAAAAAAAAAAAAAAAAGAAAATCCTTTCTTATTTATGTTCTATCCATTTCCTAGTTAATTCTAGTGAATGTAATGGGCAAGGCACCTGATCCAAATCTTTTTTTGCCATATTAAAAAGGAATAGCTAGAAGGTACACTAGCCAATGTTTAGCTGTTGACTCGTGGGAAGAAAAAATGCCCTAATTTGTAAATTTGCCAATTTCCATGATATAAACACTCCTACCATGGCCAGTTTAAAGCTACGAGCATGACCTCACTGAGCCCAGAGTAGTGGCATATTGCTATATAACTGCTCTACCCAAGAGATTCATTATTAATGTAAATAATCTTAGGAGCATAGTAAGATGTGGTGGAGTAACCAAGAGGTGGTTCACTAGCTGGAGAGATAGCTCAGCAGCATATGTGCCAGCCTGCCAAGCACAAAGTCCAAAGTTTGATCCCTGGTACTAGAGAGAGAGAGAGAGAGAGAGAGAGAGGAGAGAAAGAAAGAAGTGGTTTGCTTTGAGTTAAAGTCTACATTTTTGGGCTGGGAAGATAGCTCAGTGGAATAGATGCTTACGTGGTGAGCACAAGGTACTGAGTTCGATCCCGGGTACCACCAAAAAAAAAAAAAAAGTCTTTGTTTTTAACATACTTTATTTATTTATTTATTTATTTATTTATTTATTTATTTATTTATTTATTTATTTTTAATATTATGGCTGGCTCAGCCTGCCCTGGGGGTTGGTGCCGGTGCAGAATGTGGTGCCAAGGATCAAACTGCAGTCCCTGCAATTGCCTAAGCTTGCATAAGCAGGTGCTTTAGACCACTGAGCCATCTCAGCAGCCCAAATAATTATGGGCTGGATTTAGTTATGTTCACAAAATTAATTTTTAATGATTGCTGTGTTTAACAGCCAGTTCACAACATCCCTGAAAATCAAGTGGTCAGCTCTCACGAGCCAGTTGGCACCAGCTGGGATACACTGCTGCCACCCAATGAGGGCAGGGAGCTTATCATGGCAGAGAACGTCTACCTTCCCCAAAACTCAGCCCCTGGTTGCAAATCCAAGGCTGCACAAGAGCCAAGTATCTCAGCCTTGCATTTGCCCACTCACAGCACATGACCTCAGTGGGTCTTCCCGGCGCTGCAGCTCCTCAACACCTCTCCACTTCGAAATCCACAATGTACCCTCAAGTACAAGCAAGCAAGCAAAGGGCTTCTCACAGGAATGCTTCCTTCTGACTGCTGAAGCTTAAGTACTCTAATACCAGCTCTGCCACTCACAGCCCATGACCTGGAACTGATCTCCCCTCTGCAGTTGGCCATCACTGTGGCAAATGCCAGGGTTACACTTGGTGATTCAAGTTAACCACAATTTCTTCCTGCTGTAAAACCCCACACCAGTTTTGATTACCAAGGACCTCAAAAAAGACCGTTAATCATGTTGGACCTTCTGAGGAAGGTCATCCATCTGCAGCTCCCTGAAACCATACCTCCTGAGCTCAGAAATGAGGAAACATTCTCAGCCCCAGTGGTAGAAAGATCTGACTGTGGTCCTGCGTGGGTGTGTTGTTAGGACATGGCTGTCTTGGAGTTGCAGAGTGGTTTTGTCTAGTTTCCTGGTCACAGCCAAGCGAATGTGTCTTCAGGTCTTGGCTGTTATCACAACCTTTACCCTGCTGCATCAGGTTCTCTATAAACTCATCTCCCAGATGACTGCTTGCCACAGGAACCTGCCTACTTTTGATGAATATGAATGGGATGCTGCTTGAAACTTTAGAGTTTTATTAAATCTTTTTAAAAAATGGAAAGTAATGGTTAACAAGGGATGGAAGAAAAGGAAAGCATGGCCAACTGGAGTGGAAACATGAGGCCCTTTCTGCATCATTGGTGTGACAACCTGTGTGTGTGTGTGTGTGTGTGTGTCCAAGTCCAAGAAAAAGTTGTATAGCTGTGAATCTTGATGTGCTAAGGTTGCTATGATCTATAGTTGCCTGTCCAAGTTCACAGCCACAATCCAAGGGGGACTACAGGAGGGCCGGAGGAGGGAAGGGCTGGCAGCAACACTTTACGAGTATGTTTCATGTTTAATGCTTCTAACAT
Source organism: Myocastor coypus (assembly GCA_004027025.1). NCBI lineage: Eukaryota > Metazoa > Chordata > Mammalia > Rodentia > Myocastoridae > Myocastor > Myocastor coypus. The sequence continues at coordinate 4,944 of PVJA010046666.1, forward strand.
AGGCACCTTGTTCCCACTTTTAGAAATCTTGTAGAAAATGTAAGCCAAACACAAGACTGCCATCTGTAGCTGACTGAACCCCATGAGGGGGTGAAGGTGGTGTGCTATGGTGGTTTTCAGTTGTCTTATGTCTGAGCTGCCAGGGAGTACTTAAAGAAGCATGAATTGTTGACACTTTTTAACCCAAGAGATGACAAGAGGAAACTCTTATTTGGGAAAGTTTCTGACATTAGACCTGTGTTGTCTGGATCTATTCCCAGTCAGCCAAACACAAGTAGTTATTTCTTCTACACATGAGGCAAATCTTAGGCACTTTCAGAACCAGACACAGGTAGTGCCTCCTCAAGGATCTTGGAGTTGAGTAAGGGAGGGATGAAATAGAGATGTATTATAGGGTAGCAGCAGCATCTGTGTTTCAGGCATTTACTGTGTGACAGACAAATGGGTACATTTACCCTCTCCACGAGCAGGTTTTCCTCATAGACCACTAGTGTTGAGACTCATGAGGTAACCAAGGCCCCAGGGCGTGGGGTCCATGCAGAGGGTTGACAGACAGAGCCTTGGCTTGTCAGCAGGTCGACATCAGCCTATTCTGAGTGTGTCAGAGAGAAAGGAGGTGTTGTCCAGGCATAAGAAGCTGCACCCCACCCAAATTAAGAGTTCTTACAATACTCCACAGGCCCAGCTCCTAGTGTCCTGTAAGGGACATGCCATTTGCAATATGCCCATCCCCAGGCAGCCCAGATCAGGACCCCTAGCTTCCTGCCAGGTATGGACAGATCAAATCCAGGTCCTCTCAGGTCATGAAGGGTCACTTCATCACATAAGGACTGTTGCCTAGTTGACATACCATCTTAGCAAGCTGCCAAAGTTACTTAAAGGTAAATTCTCGTGCAGAAAGGGATTACCTTACCTGTAATTATTGCAGGTTGAGCATTCACAACCCCAAATACTCCCAAATCTACAATGTAAAACTTTTGATTTTCAGATTAGAGATACTTATAAAGTCTGTCCAAATCTTCCCAAATCTGAGAAACTCCAAAATCTGAAACACTTGATCCCAAGCATTTCAAATAAGTACATTCAACCTGCATTTCATTTTACAGAAAATGAAGCTGAGGTATAGAAAATTTGTCAGCTTGTCTCAATAACTATAACTATTTTATAGTTAGCAATCCAGTCACAGCTTGAACCCTGTCTCTTATCTTCAGTAGCATGCTCTTACCTAAAATGCAAGGTGTAAAATCTTTTCTATCTCCTAACAAATCTGTGTTTATTTTGCCACTTGAAAAACTAGTTTGAGTTATCCACCACTTTAGGACAGTTGGTCTTTTAAAAAGCTCCATGTCTATCTCATGATTGTCCCCTCCCTGGCACTACAAACCCCACTGTGAGAAGCTCCACACTGCCCTAGATAGCGGTTCTACTTAGAATAACAACAGACAAGATTTTTCTCTGAGAGTCTGTATTTTGCATAGAAGAAAGTGAGGAGGGAAAACAGAAGTTTAAGAGTTATAGAATCAACTTTGCATGAGAAAAATAAATAAGTACCTAGGCCTAGGTGCAAGCAGTTCTCTTTCACATCAGTGTTCCTTTCTTCTTTTTAAATCATCACCATCTTGTAGGGGGGGGGGGGATTAAGCCCTTATGGGAACACATGTATCTTTATTACACTTCAGTTTAACATATAAAATCCAGTTTATATATCTGGATTTTGTTGTAGGAGCTATTCAAGAAGTGCACCATCCATGTTCCAAGTATAAAAGTCAGGATTTTAAGACACTGTAACAATATTACTGTTGTTTCACTGGGTGTTTAATTGATTGTAAGCTTTCACCAGGCATAAAAGCTATCTGTTGACTACCAAAACTTCATAGTGTAGTAAAAAAAAATACCAAGGAAACTTTGTAGGCAGAATGTGGAATGGGTTAGGTGAAATGCCATGATTAAGAGCAAGGAGATTAGTTTATGATTGAAGTAGACAAAATGCAATTTATGGCAGAGACGTACAGAGAAGACCTGCAGGTCGTGGTAATGTTCCATCCCTCAGCCAAGAGCACTGGCATTTGCTTTGTTACCTACACACTCGCATATTCTCTGTTCACTGCAGAGTCCATCAGTGTCTAAAACTGCAGCTGACTCAAGTTTACCAATAATACAAACACGTGTGCTACGTAGGTAGGAGAAATGATTTCATAGATTGTTTTGCATTTCAAATTACATAAATATCAGATGTTAGATAGACAGGGAGGAAAGAATATAAGTTCACACGTTACTAACATGAGAGTTGGAAGAATAACTTTAAAATTTCCAAATTGAAACCGAGTAGGAAAAATCAGAGCATGAACAGCTCTTTGGTGGTAATCACCCTTGTACTGCTCCCCATGCTGGGTGGAAAGCAAGAGACTCTTCTAAGTTAGAAGTCGTTTGGGAACGGAAGGTTCCGAATGCAGAAGGTGTATTCTGTGTGTGGAGGACAGGTCAGACTTCAAGGGTCTCAATGGCAAGAAACTGGAAGGCCTGTCATTGCTGCATAGAAAAAGGGAAGCTGCTGCCAGGTTTGATACTGGGACTCGCCTGCCTCCAAGCCCCTTCCCTGGGACCCAGCATCTGTCCCACCTGTGTCAGTCACGGCAGACTCCTGTGCTTCCTGACACTGTAAATGTAAATGGCCCAGGACACTCACCCTCCCCTGCCCCCCTACTGTTGTTTCAGATTCATGACAGATGCTGCCCGCCGAGAGCAAGAGTCCCTGAAGAAGAAGATTCAGCCCAAGCTCTCCCTGACCTTGTCCAGCTCGGTGTCCCGAGGGAATGTGTCCACTCCTCCGCGCCACAGCAGCGGAAGCCTTACTCCCCCCGTGACCCCGCCCATCACCCCCTCCTCGTCATTCCGCAGCAGCACTCCAACAGGTGAGTGGCTTGGCACAGAGAGGCAGAGGCACAAAGAGGTGCCCTGGGGTAGGAAGGAACTGGAGGCAGAATGCTGGTCTCTCTAGGGTATGCTGACTTACTCATCTGTTAATTATTGAAGAAATGTTTATAGATTACTAATACGCATGGGACAGTGGCTTTAAGGATATCTTGAGTCGTCGGTTGCATTCAGATGAAGCAGTACAATGTCTTGGGTTCACTTAGGTCAGGCAAAAGGGTAGTTGAAAGATACTGATGTGTTACTGTCAAAGTTGAATGGTAGACTTACTGGTTCATTATACCATCCTCCCTGTTTTTGTTTTTTAATATTTTTTATTTTTTTATTTTATCATTTTTAATAAGAAATAACAATAAGAGTTTCAAAACACGTTAGTAGTACATTCGCAATAGTGGACACATTGTATAGTGTTGTCTTCATAATAGTTACACAGAGCATAGGATGTAGACATGAAGAATTTTCTGATCAATATTGATAAGGAAAGAGAAAAGAAAGAAAAAGATAAAGAGAGAAAAAAAAGAAAAAAATTTCTTCTCTTTGAGCTGAGAAAAAGTAGCTCTATACACAGTCCAATGTTCCTTATTTGGATTTGGTTACTGATGAAACTGGCAGTGTTGCAGGTTGTTGATTTAAGCCAACTTGCAATCAATGCTCCCCCCACCTTTTTTTTTCTTTTTTGTTACACCTCTGAAAGACCAGAATGCCTGGTATCCCAAGCATGAAAAATCTTTTAAAGGTTCTTAGGAACAATATCTGATTCCTCCTGTGTACATAGTGCATGGATTTGTTCCTGCTATGCATCCTCTCTTTTCTGCTGCCAGTCACTTCGTTGTTTAATCCTTAAGTCTTTGATTGCTATATTGAACATATACTCATAAGTGAAATAAACCAGACCTACATGTGTAAATATCGTGTAGTTCTATCGTGTAAAACTCTAAAGAAGAAATAAAAATGGAAGGGCATAACACAGCTGAATGACACTCCCTGTTTTTGTTTATTTTTGAAATTTTCCATCATAAAATGATTAAGCACAAAGCCAAATTTAGAAAGCTGCCTGCCTGCAAGGTACTAAGGCACTAGAGCAAACAAAAGGGCTCCCCACCCCAGCTCTTATACCAAGTGCAAGATTTTGGCATCCTCTTAATGTGAAAGTGATTTTAAAAATAAAATGAAAAGGCCAGCCAGATAGCTCAGTGGACTAAAGCATCTGCTTAGGCAGAGAGCAGCAGCTAGGGTTCAGTACACCACCCCCCAACCCCACCCCACTTGCCATGCCAGCCGCAACCCCAGGGTGTGCTGGAACAGGGATTGAGACTGGAATGCTGTCGGGCATCTGTTATCCCAGCGCTTGGGAGGCTGAAAACAGAACAACTGTGAATCCATTCTATGTAGTGAGTGAAACTCTGTACCAGATTTATGTAAATAAATAATAAAATGGAGGTCAGAATATCAGCTCAACTGCTGTGTGAAGCTGAACCTCATGATGAAGCTTGGATCTGTGACAAGCACACTTCCTAGTATGTCCTCCTTGAGTTCAAGTCATTTCCTAGACTGTTGTTCTCCACTCATGCCTCAGCCCAGGAAAGGAACAGGAGGCACAGTGAGCTGTATGCCCATGGTTCTCATCTTTAGACACAGAGCTGCTACTGCTTCATGACAGGAAGTGTGAAGGTCCCAGAAGAGGCAGGAAGTCTCTTTATGTCTCTCTTTTTTTTTTTTTTTTTTTTTGTAGGATTAAGGGGCTGTCTTTTTGAGAGAGGGTTTCTCTCTCAAAAAGCTGGCCTTGAACTCATGTTGTAGCTCAGGCTGGCCTCAAACTCACAGTGATTCTCCTACCTTAGCCTCCTGAATGCTGAGATTACAGGTGTGTGTCACCATGCCTGGTTGGTCCTCTATGTCTTGCCCAAAAGCAGGCAATAAATTTCCCTTCCCCATATTGGAATATAAACAGCCTGTAATCCAATAAATGCAGAAGCAGATGTACCATTGTCTTCATGACTAATGCTAAACAAAGGAAAACATTGACCTTAGCATCCCAGAAAAAAGTACTTGCTTAGGGAAAGGCTTCTCTAAAGAGTAGGAATTGAAAAAGGAAAGAAAGGAACACTGTCACTAAGGAAGAAAGAGGAAAAGGAGGAGCATTGCAGCGAGGAAGAATAGCATTTGTCCAAAGTGCTGTGCAGGAGAAGCCTGGCAGTTCCCCAGCAGGCGAGGTAGCCAGATGCACAAGGAGACAGCAGGGCCTTGGGAAGTGGTGGCAAACATCAGAACTCATGATGCCCCAGGTGTCATAGAAAGCTCTAGAAGGTTCACTCTGTCCTTCCTAGGCCACCATGGTTCTTATTAGAGATTTCAGTCCATTCTCAGTTACTTCAAGAACGGATCATGGGCATTCTTCTAAAGGGTGAATTGGTTCACTTGTGCCAGTCCTCTGATCGTTTCCTGAAACAGGCTACCATGTGTGCCTATGTTTCATTCTGTGAAGATGGACTTCCCAGAATCTTGACATAGCATTTACTGTGTGAATGTAAACAATGCAAAAGAAAATGGTTTTGAGAGCATTGTGTAATGCTGCAGCCCTCCTTTCTGGATGTTTCTGTATGTGTTCATATGGAGTATGAATTATTGAGGGGCAGTTTCAAACTGTTTTATATCTGAGGTAATGTGGCCTGACTCGTGTCCAATGCCAGATAACCAGAACTGCCCCAATTAGTAATAGGCACCTCCAAACTCCAAGCAAATACAATTTAAAGTGAGAGTTTTATTTTTTCATGTAAGCACATTTGGAAGAAATGGAATCATTTCCTGTCCTTTAGACATAAAGAAATCTTTATGACACTTTGCCTATTTTAGCAGTTTCCCACTAAGAGAATTAATTTGTGTTGTGGTAAAGATGTATCATTTTCAGTCTGTCAAGATCATTGGTAAGTTATTTGCTGCTTGGAGAACATTCCATGTAAACATCAAAAATTAGCAGAGGAAATGGTTTCTTAAACCCTTGCCCTGTGCAGTTTTGATTGTGTACATATTTGAATGTTCACAATGTTATTTTACCTGTAGTTAGAGAGATCAGCTTATTTTGCTTGACTAATGTGGTTCCAGTCACTTTCTTTGCCACATTATAAATTATCCTCCACATTTTTACCTCCTAAATCCACTCTTCCAAGTTCCATATTCAAGGTACATTCCTGGGTCAGAAGAAACAGTCATCCTATAGAAAACCTCATTTATAAAATATTCCATAAGGTGTGCTTTCTTCACCAGGCTGAATCAGAGCTTAGCTTCAGAAACCCAGTATTTCTTCAGTAGTCTTGGATTCCAAATTTCTTTTGTAATTTCTAGGAGAATCTTCTTATCTTTTTCACTTCCTACCCTTATTTGTTTTGTTTTCTTTTAATACAGTAAAAGAAAAAAGAAGGTATTTGTTTAAGAAAAATCTCAAAATGGCTTAAAGCATGCACTAGTGAACTTTTTCTATCAAGGTCCAGATAAGAAATATTTCAGGTCTTGCAGCTACTAGGTCTCTCTCAAAGCCCATCATCTTTGCTGCTATAGTGCGAAAGCAGCCATAGAGCCCATGAACAATTGGGCATGATGTATTTTCTGAAAAGTCAGAATTTATGTGAGATGTTATTTGTAAAACCAGGCCAGATGTGACCCACTGGTGATGGTTTTCCAATCCTCCATGTAAATCATAGAGATGTACGATTTAAGGACAAGCATAATTAAATTATTTGAGCTTAAAGTGTAGCAATTCCTTCAATAGTAGAAACAGCGGAAGTATAGTTTCCATGAGGGGAGGCAACTTGTGAAGTGTTTACTGTGTGTACTTGACTGTATTCTTTATGTATGGTGTTGGTTTTAGTCCTAAGGCACACCAGCCCTTCTGAGACATTATTGGTCCCATGCATAGGTAAAGAAATATTCCTAAATATGGTTAACTTCACATCTCCCTGTGTTTGTCCAAAGAACATAGTCTAAGCACTAGCATATGAAGCTAGCCTGGACTGTAGAGCAAGAGCCTATCTCAAAAATACATAAAATAAGGGATGTGGTCTTTCCAGTCACATTTCTTAGCTATGATCAGAAAACCACATGTCACATAATAATTAAAATACCAGAGATTGCATGGGGGAGATATACCACAAATCCAACACAAGAATGAATCTTAAAAGCTGTAAAGAAAAGGAATGAATCACCTGTATAGGAAAAGCTATCAGCATTACACAAGAATGAATCTTAAAAGCTGTAAAGAAAAGGAATGAATCACCTGTATAGGAAAAGCTATCAGCATTACCACAACTTCTCAACATAAACCTTAAAAGCAAGAAGAGTTTGGAATGAAGTATTTCAACCCCTAAAAGAAAACAACTTCCAACCTAGAGTATATGCCCTGCAAAATTATCTTTCAAAGTGGATGGGAAAATAAGATATTTCCATGATAAGGAGAATCTAAAGAATTTCCTGACCATTGAACCAAGACCCCCCAAAAATCTTTAACAGCACAATAACAAAAAATTATCAAAGTCCAACAAAGGACTTTCTAGAAGGTTAATTAGCAAAAGGTCTAGTAGAACCAGTGCATCATGTAAGATTAGCAATTAACAACGGATTAAAGCACCTGCAAGCAGGTGCAGGAAGCAGAAGTTTGATCCTCAGGCCTGCTGTGCCAGCCTTACCCCCGGGACAAACTGAGAAAGTAAGAGACTGGGCATTGTGGCACATATGTCCTGTAGTCCCAGCTCTTGAGAGACTGTAAACAGGCAGATCACTACACATCTCATTTAGTAGTGAGACCCTGAACACCCTGTAGACCCTTCCCTAAAATGCAAAAGAAAACCCAAAAACCAAGAAGCCAGGCATGGTGGCTCACACCTGTAATCTCAGCACTTGGGAGGCTGAGACAGGAGGATTGGTGCAAGTTCAAGACCAGCCTGGGCTACAAAAGTGAGCTCAAGGCCAGCCTGAAAAGCATAGCGAGACGCTGTCTCAAAAAGACAAAAAAAAAAAAAAAAAAAGTTAAAGCATAAAATAGCAACAAGTAAACAATACAATGATAGGAGTAAATCAGTACCTATCAATTATAGCTATCAGTGTGAATGGACTCAGTTCACAAATTAAAATAGACAGATTAACAGAGTGGATTAAAACAAAATCCAGTGATATAGTACATACAAGAAACTCATCTAATACAAAAGAAATTCGCAAACTGAAATGTTAAGAATGGAGAACCATATTCCATGCTGTGAGAACCCAAAACCAAACAGGAGTAGCTATTCCTCCTCTGGGTGGCACTGGGAAGGTGGCACTGGGTGGATCTATGAGGTAGATTGATAGTATTTTGATAGGAATTGCATGGAATCTGTATAACAATTTTGGGAGCATAGACCAGTGACTTTCAATCAGATTGAACACTGACATCACCTGGAAAATTCTGCAAATTCTGACTCAGCTGAGCCTCAGAGACTCTGATTAGGTTGGTAGGCAGGGCCTGGACTTTGAGCACTATCTGGAGTAGGTAATTCTAAACTACAGCAAGACTAGAGAAACTATGTTTTACAACATGACCACTGTAGTTGCAGTTTCTTCCTAGGTTGGGTTAACATATCTCCCCACATGGTCTGGACAAAAGCCACTGTGGTCCAATTTTTTTATTCAGAAATAAATCCAATGGAATTGGACAGATGTTCATGCGTATCTTGACAGAAGAACCATGGAAAGAGTTGGCTGTGTTGCTAATTATAATAGCACAGTATAGTATCTCCTCAAAAATAGGAATAATATATATATATATATATATATATTCCATGTCAAGGAAAATAATCAAATACTAAATTATAAAAAGGTATCTAAGGCTATGAAGCCATTTGCTTGTTTTCTTGTTTAGACTATTGATGTGAAATTTTAGTTTCTAAACTTTTATTTAAGCTGGGCGTGGTGGCACATGCCTGTAATCCCAGCATTTGGGAGGCTGAGGCATGAGGATCAGTGTGAGTTCGAGACCAGCCTGGGCTACAAAAAGGAGCTCAAGGCTAGCCTGAACCACATAGTGAGACCCTGTCTCAAAAAGACAAAAAAAAAAAAAAAACAAAAACGAAACTTTTATTTTACTCTATTCCTTATATAGTAGAATCTTTAACTTTCTTTGGATTTATAAATTATTTATTTTATTTGTTTTTTATTATTATTTTTTTATGGCCAGCTCAGCCTGCCTGGGGTTAGGGCTGGTGCAGCATGTAGTGCTGGGGATTGAACCATTGTCCCTGCAGTTGCCTAGGTTTGCCTAAGCAAGCGCTTTAGACCACTGAGCCATCTTGCGGGCCCTATAAATTATTTAAATTACAAAGATTCAAAAATTTTTCAGGAGTTATATGCAGCAAATAATTTCTAAAAAGAAAGTATTAATTTTTCCTTGAGGATAAAAATTCCTCTGAAATACAGGCGAATGATGAGATTCCAAAAGCCATGCAAAATGCTACCTAAGTGGAGTTGAAGTGCTTTCTTTCTAGACTGCAAACAAAAAATTAAATTGGCTTAATGATAACAGAAAGCCTTGGAGGGAAAAAAGATCTGGATCAGGTCTAACGAGGCTAATGTATCTTCCCAGTGCCACCTAGAAGAAGAGAACTGTAGAGAAAAAAAATCCTTTCCTATTTAATAGTGGACAGTGAGAGGAGAACAGCAAAGTATTTCAGCCTCACTGAAGTTTGGAATCTATTTACAAATTCCAGAGGCTGTCCTTTGTTTTCTCTAGTAGGTTTTGGCCCTAGCCCTTCAAGGTCAATAAAGACCCAGGGTATAAGAGAACCTGTGCTGTAATATCCTATAACTCAGAGGTGTCCCAAATTTCCTGGTCAAGGAGATTATGGGACCTCAGAGGAAAGGGATGAATGAACTGCAGTGCATCTAAGGAGAGTCACCCAGAGAAAAACATTCTCTCAGGCTTTCACAGAAAGCAAAGTGGCCAAGCAATGGCCGTGACTTGTCCCGAAGGCTGACACTAACAACAGTTCTACAAAGTACTGTCTATGGTCTCAAACTTAATCCTGAGGGGATTTGACCCTGAAAGATACAAAAAAAAAAAAAAGAATGTTTAGTTATACAGGTCTTGCTTCGACTTGCCCTTGACCACCCAGA
>PVJA010046668.1:0-14998 GCA_004027025.1 Myocastor coypus
AGAATGATTGTGAGGACAATATGCAATATGTCAACTTTCAAAGAAAAGAAGGGGGAAAAGAAAAAAAAAAGTAATGTGGATTTAGAAAGGTTAATGTTTAATAGTTTGATCAATCTTATATACCTATATGTATTAATCTAAACTGATCTGATGATGAAAATATGTAATATAACCATTGTTAAATTTAAACAATAAAAAATTGAAAAAAAATAAAAATAAATAAAAAAACGCATTGGGGGTTGCTTGTGGAAACAGAGTAGACATAGCAGGATTTTGAAGGATACACAATGTCTTCTGTCTTCTAAAAATAAGCATTAAAACTACTAAAATATTACACTTCTTTAGGTCAATGTTCTAAATTTCACAGTTTTAGAGTTCTACTCTAAATGGTGAAAACTTAGAACAAGAACAAAATGATGTGGATTATTCATAAGAAGCAATTCACTTTCTTTCTGTTCAGTATTTTAAGCCAATTTGGTGAGTGCGATCCTCTTACTACCAATTGTTAAAACTTAGAAGTACCTTAAGTGGCAAAGGCCTGAGCTCATTCCAAGTCACAAATGAAGCTTCATTTCTGCAATGGGAAACACCTAGTCTAAAATGTCTCATCCTTTTATTTCAATTTGTATATAAATCTTCACTTTTTCTAAAGGCACATGCTTGTGAGGTGGGAACCTGAAATTCGAAAAAGAAAACATAATTTGGTGATGCCATTTTCTCTCTTTGCCTGGCATTTCTTCTCCTTTGTATTCTATTATTATTATTATTATTTCAAAGAGAATTTTTTATTCATTTTGATAAGAAAAAACCAAAATAGCAATGAAACAGTTTCAAAAGAGGTTAGTAGAATGGTTACAGTAATTAATACAATGCATATTGTTGTCTTCATAGTAGTTATTCAGAGGACAAGATGCAGATCTGATATCTTGTCTAAACAATACTAGTACAAACTTATTTTCAATTTGGCTGTATATCTATCCCAACTCTCTTGCATACATATATTTTTTCATTTTAAAATTTCTAATACTAGGAGAAAATATCATACCTTGTCTTATAAGTAGATTGTAAGTCAAAGATACAGTATGAATCATAAAACAAATATAATTTTATAATATTCAGAAAATTAAACAATTACTTAAAATTATTATTATTCACTGTAATGAAAAGAAATAGCAATGAAACAGTTTCACAACAGGTTAGTAGGACAGTTACAACAATTAATGCATTGCACATGGTTGTCTTCATAGTTGTTGTTCAGAGTACAAGATGCAGAACTGATAGTTTGTCTAAACACTATTAAGCCAGGCGTGGTGGCTCATGCCTGTAATCCCAGCACTCGGGAGGCTGAGGCAGGAGGATTGGTGCAAGTTCGAGACCAGCCTGAGCTACAAAAGTGAGCTCAAGGCCAGCCTGAACTGCACAGTGAGACCCTGTCTCAAAAAGACAAAAAATAAATAAATAAATAAATAAATAAATAAACACTATTAGTACAAATCTGTCTTTTCACTGAACCAAGAGATAGTAGCTGTATGTATAATCCAATAGTCCATAGTATAGGGATTTTATCTTCTGCATCCTTTGTATTCTTAAACCCCTGTCAATGTTAAAACGTCAGAAAAGATAAACAGAGAAATAAGAAAGTTCTTTCCTGACTGATATTACTGTACCATAGCTACAAGTACTCCAAACTTGAATGCAATCTTCTTTATTTTTTAATAGAATTTATTTTTCAAACCAATTTATTTATTTTTTATTATTTTTTTCTTGTTCCAGAACTTTCGTTTGCTTATTTATTTATTTATATGGCTTGCTCAACTTGCCCTGAGGGCAGAGCTGGCACAGCATGTGGTGCTGGGGATCGAACCGCGGTCCCTGCAGCCACCTGAGCTTTCCTAAGCAGGAGCTTTAGACCACTGAGCCATCCTGCTGGGCCCCACAATCTTCTTTAATTTGTTCAAGAAAAAATTCTAGCTGCTTTATTTTAGGAATAGTGTGTGTGTGTGTGTGTGTGTGTGTGTGTGTGTGTGTGTGTGTGTAATAGGCTTTCCAGAGGTGGTGACACAGGTAGTACAACTTTCTAGGGGTTTGTGGGGATGCTGATGCACCTCAATTTTGTGCATGTAAACCAAGATTTCCTAAGCAGAAATTTCACCTCCCTTTAATCTCAAATAGTATTGCTTCACAACTAAGTCAAGAGATATACATTTTTTTATCATTCCAGCTGGAAAGGCAAATTTGACACATAAAAGCACAATGTGAAAGTTTTGCCAAAACAACCATGAATTCTCTATCTGAAATTGAGGGATTTTATTTATCAAATATAAAGGTTTGCTCCGTACTTGTCTTGACCACAGGTTTTCAGACTGCATTAGTCAGAAATAACTTTTGCCACGCTTGCTTGTTCCTGGTATAGGTGAAGGCCATTTTCTCAAAGTGATTAACTGGCAGTAGCACTCAATCCATTTATCCTTCTTAGACTTCATATTGTAATGCATTGCAACACTCTGCTGTCTCTGTGAAGCTACAAAGAGCCAGTGGCTGGGAAAAGTTGAAGCTGGAGTTTGTTAAAATGAAAGTCTAGGACCTAATGAAATTGCACCCATGTTATTTTGGGATTGTGTAAGAAAATGTAATGTTCTTCATCTTCTTGAGTGGTCCACTTGGCAAACGTTGTATTTTAACTGGTTGCAAGCCAGAAAAATGATGCAAGTATCACTAAATAATTAATAAGGATAAGGAGAACGATGTTCCAAAATGACTTCCTGAATATTCCAGGCTCTGCACCTCACATTTCTTCAGTCCCAAGGATACAGGTGGATAAATTAGCCTGTACAAAATGGAGTGCCCACAGAATATTGTTATCCCAATAGCGTTAAGGACATTACAGGATGCAACCGAAAGTACTGTATTTGATACAGAAATTTGTATATGTGGAAATTGCTTTGGTATAATGTTTAGGTATATTTCTCTCTGAAGTGTTGGTTTCTAATATCGAATATACCTTTTCGTTTTTCCTCAAAATGGTATTTTCATTCTCAAGACATTTGTCCTATATCAGTGGTAGTATATGAACATAATTAAAACTTCTTTTAGTGTTGCTTGAAAATTTTAATACTTGCTCTGAGTCACATGTCCTAAAAATTATGCTTTGAGAATCAGTGAACTCATTTCATAACTGGTTTTCAAAATGATGCTCCCAACATATGGGGGAGATTAAAACGTACAAAGAATGCTTAAATTTAAAAATACTGCAGTAAAAGTATTGTCATTAATCCTGATCAAAATGCTTCCTCTGTCTTTTAATACATTTGCTTCATCCTTGCCACTTTTTGAATCTGTTGTGAAAGTCCTTCCTGTCTCTGTGAGGCCTGATAAAAATGTATGGTGAATGTGGCTGCCAAGTGTCAAGGCCATAAAAAAAAGCATTTGGTGTTCCCATGCACCTTGTTCACCAGATCTGGCATTGTAAGACATCTGACAAAGTCAAAGCAAGCCAGAAAAGTAATACTTTGAATGGATACAGGACATCAACACAGCTAGGACACACTGAAAGTAAAGGCACGCAAAAGACTGTCATAAAGTGGCAGGAACAATGGGATAAGTGGAGGGAGGATATTTTAAGGGAAATTCATGTATGTATATATACATATATATGTATATATAACATTCATTTTATGGTAATAATTTATTTATTTGTTTGTTTGTTTATTGTGTGTGTATGGTACCAGGGATTTTTTTTTTTTTTTTGGCTTTTTGAGACAGGGTCTCACTGTGCAGTTCAGGCTGGCTTTGAGCTCACTTTTGTAGCCCAGGCTGGTCTCAAACTCGCAGTGATCCTCCTGCCTCAGCCTCCCAAGTGCTGGGATTACAGGCGTGAGCCACCACGCCCGGCCGGTACCAGGGATTTAAATCAGTGCCTTGCGCTTGCCAGGCAAACCCTTATTCCACTGAGCTATCTCCCTAGCCCTGTAATAATTTTTAAATGTAAATATTCACCATATATTTCAGCCACCTCTCACATACTAGTATTAGTTAGTAACTGTGGATTTCAGTTATAATTTTTTTTATTTGAAAGAAAAAACAGTGACCAATATTATCCCAGGCAATGGGAATATACAATCCAAAGAAATTATAGAGAGGATCAGTGTGAGTTTGAGACCAGACTGGGCTGCAAAAGGAAGATCAAGGCCAACCTGAGCTGCATAGCAAGACCTTGCCTCAAAAAGACAAAAAAAGTAAGAAATTACAGAGAATAAGTATATCCGGTACATAAGTTCAGGAATATCTTTGGATATTGGATTTCCTCTCTATTCCTCCACTTTCCTTTCACAGAGTTAATGTATTTGAAAATAGACTGTCACATGACTGAAAATGGGAAACTGCTTCACAATAAAGTAGATGAAGTGCTGACAAGTAAAAATGTTCACTGTAAAGTTCTCAAATGGATTCTTTTGTGTGTATTTGAATGTTTCCCTTTAGGCCGAGTATTTGAAGTAGGAGACAGAAGACACCTGAAGTTTTTTTTTAGCATTCCAAAAATTGTTCTTAGAGCATTTCTACTAGCAGTGCAAATGCTTAATGTTACTTAAGGATTTAATAAATTAAATAGGAGACACATTCCAGTATTTAAGGAACAATAAGGATGCCTTAGTTTGAAAAATAAAAATTGCAAAACTGTACATATTTAACAGTTAAAAATATTGTAGTATGTTATTTAGAAGTAACAAATGATAGTATAACTTACCCTGTGTTATTTCACTTTACTAATTCCAGAACACTTTCAAGTCAGTCGCTTTTCTGCCTTCCATCGGAAAGGTGAGCCAATAGTCATCCCTCTAGCTTAAGCAAGTCCAGTTTACACTTTTTGAAATCAGAGGCTTCCTTAAACCAATCCAATTAGAGACAACAGACAACATCAGGGTAGATTTTAGGAACCATTTACAAACAAAAAAATAAAAATACAACAAAACATTGGCCAGGGATATATCTTAATGGTACAAGGACCTGCCTGGTAAGAGCAGTGCCCTGAGTTCAATTTCTGGTACCAAACAAAACAAAACAAAACAACATAATAACAACAGATATTTAAAATTTTTTATTTTCTTTTTTTGTTTCAGAACTTTTGTTTGTTTATTTATTTATTTATTTTTATGGCTGGCTCAGCCTGCCCTGAGGGCAGGGATGGTGCAGCATGTGGTGCTGGGGATGGATTGAACTGCAGTCCCTGCAGCCACCTAAGCTTTCCTAAGCAGGCGCTTTAGACCACTGAGCCATCCTGCCGGGCCCCGACAAAGGAATTTTTTGTTTTTTAAGAATTTTTTATTTTATTTATTTATTTATTTTCTTGTTTCAGAACTTGTGTTTGTTTATTTATTTATTTTTATGGCTGGCTCAGTCTGCCCTGAGGGCAGGGCTGGCAAAGCATGTGGTGCCCGGGATCGAACTGCGGGCTCTGAAACCGCCTAAGCTTTACTAAGCAGGCGCTTTAGACCACTGAGACATCCTGCTGGGCCCCCACACGGAATTTTTTTTTCTTGCTTCAGAACCTTTGTTTGTTTATTCACTCATTTTTATGGCCGGCTCAGCCCACCCCGAGGGCAGGGCTGGCGCAGCATGTGGTGCTGGGGATCGAACCTCGGTCCCTGAAGCTGCCCAAGCTTCCCCAAGCAGGGGATTTAGACCACTGAGCCATCCCGTCGGGCCCCCAACACGGAATTTTTTAAACTAACAAACAAAGATGTCAGATTCACAAAACTGAGAGTAAGGTAGCTTGTTTCTTGGTTTCATTTTATATGTACTGAGTTCATGATTTACATTGATTAGTCCTGTGTATTTAAATAATCATTCCCTAAAAAAATACAAGTCCTATAAATGAAGCTCAACTTCAAGACTGACACGGAGGTACTGATAGTTTTTTACAGTGGAAAGAGGAAAAATGAGGGCTACTTTCCCACACAACTTTCCATAATATTAAATAGTAACTGTAAATATTTTCTATTAATTTAGCAAGGAGACAGTCATATTCTTACTGCTTGACATTACAAATTTTTTGTGATAGAAGGAGGCAGTGTGAACATTATCTTTTTTAAATATGCTCTTCTGTTATGGTCTTGTTTTGTATAACTGGGAAAAGTAGCATATTCTGTCTGTGTTCTGATCAGAACTTATGCAGTACCCTATACTATTTGTGTATATATGGCTTCTTAGTGAGATTTCACTCCAGTCAGTCAGTACTTATGTCTACTTGAAACTTTTCTCTGGCTACATGTGTGTTTTGCCTGGACAAAGATGGCCACAAGTGTTTAGTGATTTATGATACCCAATGTATAGTCCTTAATTACTGATAGCTGGTCATCTGGTTGTAGAGGTATAAACACTCCAGATCCTTTGCCCTTTCCTTGAGATAACTGTAGGCATGAGCAACATGGGGTCCAGTCATCACTATATGAAGGAGCACTCAGACTAAAAAGCTATGATTTGCAAATTTAGAATCTTTTAATGAAACAACATGGCAGTTTCTATTAGTTCATTTTATAAAATTCAGATCTAATTTGTGACACAGAGTTATGTATCTTTTATAGGTACAATAACCAAGCAACAATATTTGAAATGACATGTGAAAGCTGAATAGATATGGAATGGATTATTCAAAGAAAGAGTGCCTGAGAATTTCCATCATAACCTTAAATATGCACAGCACATTAAGGTAATTTATTTTCTATTCTAAGTCTCTTTACAAGGAAAGATTTGTCATTGTTATTTGTATTGTTATTTAGTATGTATTAATCAGAATCATAACTTCATACACTCAGAAACAAAGTGTGTGAGTCAGCTAGAACTTTATCTGCTCCAGCTGAAGTGGATTTTGTAATTTCCAGTATGCCATTGCTCTCTCCATGTTACATATAAACTTTCCAGTATTGTGTTCTTCTTTCTTGGACTTTTGTTAACTACATACAGCAGACTTTCAAAATCATTTAGCTTTTCTTCCTATAGTAACTCATAGTATCGACCTTTAAAAAAAACTTGGTACATTGACGCATTTATTCGTTACTCAAAAAGGTAAACTTCATTAAACTTCATACAGATCTTGAGCTACTTATAGTCTACCAGATGAGGAAAGACCTCTTTGTACTTGTTTCTAATAATAAAGTGATTAAAATTAAAGAACCAACCAACTACTGACAGAATAGTAAAACCTCTGTCAAAAACTGTACGTGATGTACTGGGAGATAGCTCAGTAAAATAAATGCTTGCCTAACAAGCACAAGGGCCTGAATTCTATCCCCAGTACTGGAAAAAACAAACAAACCTGTACGTGTTGTGACAATTGCAACATTTTAAATCAGCCGCTTTATAACTTCCTTTAATATCTGGCTTTCCCAAAACTTCATTGGCCTCTAAACATCACACAGTTTCTACACAGTGTGTGGTCCCTGGTCCAGCAGCATCTGAAAGTGTCATCCGGACACTAGTTCAATATTAATAATCTTTGGCTCATCTACAGACTTACTGAATCAAGACTTGTATTTAAAGTCTTTTTTTTCTTGCTTCAGAACTTTTGTTTGTTTATTTATTTATTTTTATGGCCAGCTCAGCCTGCCCTGAGGGCAGGGCTGGCGCAGCATGTGGTGCCAAGGATCGAACTGCGGTCCCTGCAACCGCCCAAGCTTTTCTAATCAGGCGCTTTAGACCACTGAGCCATTCTACCAGGCCCCAGGACTTGCATTAAACACATTTTATTCATGCAAATGTACACTGAAATTTGAGAAGCAGTGGTGTAGAAGACATCTTTATTGATGAAAACAATGATTTTGGGGGCTGGGGAGATAGCTCAGTAGATTAAGCGCTTATCTCGCAAGCACACAGTCCTGAGTTCAATCCCTGGTACAAAAAAAAAAAAAAAAGAAACAATGATTCTCACTTCACCTCTTGTATGACTAATGTGTTGCAATTAAAGGAAGTATCATCAAGCTTTTATTTAATTCAAAATCGCATTAGTAAAAAAAAAACAAAAAACTAAATCGCATTAGTTTAAGGCATAGATATACTTTAGAGATAAACGGTAGTATACAGTGAAAATAATTCTACTATAAATTGAGAATAGTTTTTGCTTGACATTACAAAACAAAATTATTTTTGAAAATAGAATTCAAAAACAGCATCTTTAAATTATTCATATAGTTATGTTCTAGAAAACAGTTTTGAAAATGCACTGTTTTACAGTTAAGTTTGTCTGAGATAAAAGGATCTGATTCAGACTCTTTTGAAGTACTCAGACTTTACTGTAGAATATTTCCATGCAAGCAGAAATACAGTATGTGCTACTTGGATAGATAAGACTTAAGTCATATAAGCTGTTTACTTGGAAGTTAAGGAGTTGGGGAGATAGCTCAGTGTAATAAGTGCTTGCTTGGCAAGCTTAAGGACCTGAGTTCAATCCCTGGTTCCACAATAAATAAATAGATAGATAGATAGATAGATAGATAGATAGATAGATAGATAGATATAGATAGATAGATAGATAGATAGATAGATAGATAGATAGATAGATAGACAAGGACCTGATCTCAATCCCTGGTTCCACAATAGATAGATAGATAGATAGATAGATAGATAGATAGATAGATAGATAGATAGATAATGAAAATAAAAAAGGAAATTATGTAGCGACTTGCTTATACTACATTACGTGGTAATAAGTATCCCTTATAGCAACCCAGTGAGATATAATGGTCTTTCTAAAAGGAATGGGTGTGGAAAGAAATCTCCAACTTTCTCCAAGGATTCTTATTAAATAAAACTATATTTGCTTTTTTTTTTTTTTTTTTTTTTTTTGGTCTTTTTGAGACAGGGTCTCGCTATGCAGTTCAGGCTGGTCTTGAACTCACTTTTGTAGCCCAGGCTGGCCTCGAACTTGCACTGATCCTCCTGCTTCAGCCTCCCAAGTACTGGGATTACAGGCGTCTGCCACCACGCCCGGCTTGTATTTGCTTTAATATACCTCAAGAAAAGATGGATTTCTCATTTTTATTGGAAAAATTTCTCAATAAATATTTAAATATTCAGTTTTAGTACTTGATTTAAAAGGAAACCAGAACACGCTAAAGTATAATAAATGATACACATGAATATCACTAATTTTATTACTATTTCATTATTTGGAACAGATAATGCATGAGAATTTTTTGTTACAGGACATAAATGTAGAGGATTATTTTAATAAGGTTTTTATTACTGAAAGTTTTGAATGTATAGTACATTTATTTTTAAGAAGTCATATTTTTAAGTAACATATCTGGATTGTTTTTGAGCCCTTGTCTCCTTTTCTTCGCACTTCCCTTTCCAGCTTTGCTCAATTCACTTTCCTATCTACAACTCAGTGGTTTTTGTTTTTTACCAACTCTTTTTTTCACTTTTTGCCGCCAGGGCTTTATCACTGAGCGGCAGCGTCAGCCTTTTTTTTTTTTTTCCTCATGAGACAGAGTGTCTCTAATTTGCTCAATTTCTCAGGGTGTGTTTGAACTTTCGATCCTCCTGCCATAAGCTTTACGGAGTGCTGCAATTACAGGTATACACTACCACACCAAGAGATATTTCACTGTTTTATTTATTTTTGTTGTAGGTTTTTTGTTACACGAGAAGCCATGCATCATTCAGGGTTCTGAATCTGGCTTCTTTCATGTAACATTATGGTCTCCAGTTCCATCCATTTTCCCTCAGTTGGCATGACTTCATTCTTCTCTATGGTTGACTATTTCACCATTGTGTATATCCATGCATCTATTGATAGACATCTAGGATACTACATGGTTAGATCGGTATCACTATCATATGATTTCCTTAACTCTTTCAACAATATACCCAGGAGAAAAATAGCACCAATTTCTAATTTTAACTTTTGAGGAATCGTCACACCTAATTATATAGTTGTTTATATTCTCACCAGCAATGCAGAAAAGTTCCCTTTCCCCACACATCTTTACCAATATTTGTATTTTTGTGCGGGAGAGGGGGGTGTCAGCAGGGCATGATGTAGCTATTCTACTTGAGTATGGTGCAATCTTTTTTTTAAAGAATTTTTTAATTTAATTTAATTTTTTTAAACTTTTGTTTGTTCATTTATTTTCCATGGCCGGCTCAGCCTGCCCCGATGGCAGGGGTGGCGCAGCATGTGGTGCCGGGGATCGAACCGCGGTCCCTGAAGCCGCCCAAGCTTTCCCAAGCAGGCGCTTATAGACCACTGAGCCATCCCACCAGGCCCCCCCCCCCTTTTTTTTTAAAGATGTGGCTGCCGGAGGGACAAGGAGCGGAAGTAATGCACAAGGAAGAGAAAGAGGTTTGGGGTTTTTTAAAAATTTAATTTAATTTATCTATTTATTTGTTTGTTTGTTTGAAAGTTATTAGAATATCAATGGTGGTCAGAAAATATCATTTACAAGCTAAGTCAAAGGTATTTGATACTCAGAAAGCCAGTGATGATAAGCTCAAGTACCTATGTTACAGAGTAATAGTATCACAAAGCTTTTCTGCTGGAGGGTTAAGAATATAAGTTAACAGACCAAAAATTGGAGATAAAGAAGGACTATAAGGATAGCCAATATTTTGGCTCTGGCCCTTCAAGGTCAGTAAGGACCCAGGATACAAGAGAACCTGTGCTGTAATATCCTATAACTCAGAGGTGTCCCAAATTTTCTGGTCAAGGAGATTATGGGACCTCAGAGGAAAGGGATGAATGAACTATAGTGCGTCTAAGGAGAGTCACCCAGAGAAAAACATTCTCTCAGGCTTTCACAGAAAGCAAAATGGCCAAGCAATGGCCGTGTCTCGTCCCGAAGGCTGACACTAACAACAGTTCTACAAAGTACTGTCTATGGTCCCAAACTTAATCCTGAGGGGATTTGACCCTGGAAGATGAAAAAAAAAATGAATGTTTTGTTATACAGGTCTTGCTTCGACTTGCCCTTGACCACCCAGCAAGAAAAAGAAAAAGAAATGCTTAATTACAATGCATGAAACGCAGAGCTAGAGTGAGATGAGCTTTAGGAGGCTTTGATTCAGTAGCCTCCAACATTACAAGCTTCACTGGTGGCCCACTACAATTGCAGAACATTTGACTGTGTATGTATCTGCTTCCTCTTAGTCCAAAGAGAAGTATATTCTTTTCCTTTTTTTTTCTAAGCAACATCAATAGGGAGGTGGGTCATGCCCACACACTGCACTCTATAGAATGATTGTGAGGACAATATGCAATATGTCAACTTTCAAAAAAAAAGAAAGGGAAAAGAAAAAAAAAGTAATGTTGATTTAAAAGGGTTAATGTTTAATTGTTTGATCAATCTTATGTACCTATATGTATTAATCTAAACTGATCTCATGATGAAAATATGTAATATAACCATTGTTAAATTTAAACAATAAAATTATTAAGTTAAAAAAAATAAATAAAATCTGGAAGAAAGATAGCCTCTTTATTAACTGGTGATGGGAAGACACACACTGCCAGAGGCTAAAACTAGACCCATGTCTAACACTATGCACTAAACTAGTCAAAATGGATCAGATATCCAAATATTTACACAGAAACACAAAGTCTACTGGAAGAGAAGATAGGTATAAATCTTGAAGACATAGGTGATGGAAAACACTTCACAAACAAAACGCAGACTGCATAGGAAAGATTTCAAAAATTAAAAATCTGGAATCTCATCTTATTAAAAAGCTTAGTACAGCAAAAAACAAACAAACAAACAAAAACCAAAAATCTCTCACTAGCAGAATGAAAATACAACCCACAGAGTGGGAAAATTATTAGCCATTTGTTCCTCAGAGGAAGAGTTATATGTAGAAAATATAAAGAATTGGAAACCACATACCTTGCCCAAATTCAAAGACCCAATCAAAACATGGGTACATGAGATGAATATATATTTCTCAGATAAAAAAATGCAAATGTTCAAATGAATATATGAAAAATATTTAACATGACTGTTCTTTTTTTTTTTGTCTTTTTGAGACAGGGTCTCGCTGTACAGTTCAGGCTGACCTTGAGCTCAGTTTTGTAGCCCAGGCTGGTCTCAAAGTCTCACCGATCCTCCTGCCTCAGCCTCCCGAGTGCTGGGATTACAGGCGTGAGCCACCACGACCATGACGGTTCTTTTGAGAGAATGAAAGCAATAGAGATTCCATCTTGCCCCAGAAAGAATGACTATTGTCAAGAAATCAACCAATCACAAATGCTAGAGGGGATGTGAAGAAAAGGACAACTTCTTCACTGTTAGCAGGAGTGTAGGCTGTACAATCACTGGAGAAACTAATGTGGAGATTCCTCAAAAAACAAGAACAGAGGGGGCCCAGCAGAATGGCTCAGTGGTCTAAAGCGCCTGCTTAGGAAAGCTTAGACAGCTGCAGGGACCTCAGTTCGATTCCCGGCACCACATGCTGCGCCAGCCCTGCCCTCAGGGCAGGCTGAGCTGGCCATAAAAATAAATAAATAAAACAAAAAAAAAGTTCTGAAACAAGAAAAAAAAAAAAAAAAAAAACACAGCTGGGCATGGTAGTGCACGCCTGTAATCCCAGTACTTGGGAGGCTGAGGCAGGAGTATTGGTGTGAGTGTGAGACCAGCCTGGGCTACAAAACTGAGCTCAAGGCCAGCCTAAACTGCATAGCGAGACCCTGCCTCAAAAAAGCAACAACAACAAAAAATAGGAAGAGGTTCCATTCCACTAAGCTATTCTTTTCTCAGAAAAATCAAAAGCATCACACCGCAGATAGTTAAATGCCCACCCATGTTTATAAGCAGCATAACTTGTAACAGCTAAATCTTGGAAATGACATAAGTCCCCTTGAACCAAAGACTATATAAAAAGGTATTTTTATAAATTGAAGTACTACTCAGCCACACAAAAGGATAAACTTGAAACTTTTACAGGCAAGTGGATACAGATTAAGACCATACCTATTAATGAAATAAATCAGAATCACATGTGTGAACATGGCATTATCTCCGTGGTATGAGTAACTGAAAGAGTAAATAAGGTCTAAAATGTACAATAGATGTAGTGAAATGGAAAAAATGTTCACAAGAAAAAAGAAGGGCTGGCTAAATAGCTCAGTGGATTAAAGCACTTGTAAACAGGTGCACGGGCCAGGGCTTTGATCTTCTGACCTGCCATGCCAGTCCTGCCTACAGGGCACAATGAGACTGCAATTGAGACTAGGTATGGTGGTTCACGCATGTAATCCCAGCTCTTGCGAGGCTGTGAACAGGTGGTTCACTATGAGTCTGATCTAGTAGTGAGACCCTGAACACCCTGTAGACCTTCCCTAAAATACATAAAAAAGGAAAAGAAAAAAATAGGATGAATGAAAGGGGAAGAACAGTAGGGAAAGGGGAAAAGTGCAAAATAGTTATCCTATTAGTATGTGTTAGTTCATTTAAAAGGAAGGTTTACACTAATAGCAATTGGAGAAATTTCTGTGCCCATATGTTGTACCCTGAGCAAGTATTTTAAATGAAATGATATGTAAGGTGTTAAGTATTGTTATTTTTCTATGATTTTGTTATAATTTTTTATTTTACGTTTTTATTGCTTTTTTGTTTTACCTTTACAAATAAAAATATAAAATTATATAAGGGCTACGAGATAGCTCAGTAGAATAAGCATCTGCCTGGCAAGCACAGGCTCCTGAGTTGAATCCCTGGTATTGGAAAAAAAAAAAAAAGCATGTCTTAGGCTGGTGAGATGGATCAGAAGTCTGAAGCACCTGCTTAGGCTAGCTTAGGCAACCACAGGGACCACAGTTTGATCCTCAGCAAGACATGCTATGCCAGCCCCATCCCCAGGACAAGTTGAGTCAGCCATAATATAAAAAAATTATATAAATAGAATTGTTTTAAAAATCTATCTGACTAAAACTTTATAAATGCCTATGTATTTTATAGCCATTATATTTTAATATTCAAAGAATCTTTTAGAAAAATAAGCAAAAATTTTTACATTCATAGAATATTTGTTCTATTCATATAAGAATATTGTAGAGTTCTACCATTAGAAATTGCATATATAGTGTACATACGTGTATGTTTATAATCATTAGTATTTTAGCTATAGCATTGTTTTCCATAAAGAAGGAAAACTGGAGCTGTGTGTGCTAGCGCACACCTATAATACCAGCACTTGGGAGGCTGAGGCAGGAGGATTGCTGTGAGTTCGAGACCAGCCTGGGCTACAGAAGTGAGCTTAAGGCTAGCCTGAACTGCATAGTGAGACCCTGTCTCAAAAAGATTAAAAAAGGGTGGGAGACCATCTTTGTTAAGAACAAGGTTTAAATAAAAACACACAGTGAGGGCCGGCAAAATAGATCAGTGTACTAAGCACCTGCTTAGGCATGCATGGGGACTGGTGTTCAATCCTCGGTACTACATGCCACACCAGGCCTGCTTGGGGTGCGCTAAGCCAGTGATAAAGTCTGTGCATGGTGGTGTACACCTGTAATCCAGGCTGCTGGGGAGGCTGAAAACAGGAGGATCGCTATGAATGTATACTGCATAGTGAGACTCTGTCTCAAAAAGACAAAAAATAAATAAATAAATAAAGTGCACAATATGTTTTGATGTACTTATACATTGTGAAATGATTACCACAATTAAGCTATCTAGAACTTCTCTCAGGCCAGGTGTGGTAGTGCACCGCTGCAATCCCAATACTCAGGAGGTTGAGGCAGGAGGGTCATTGTGAGTTTGAGATCAGCTTTGGCTAAAAAACCGACTCAAGGCCAACCTGAGTGGCATAGAAAAACTCTGTCTCAAAAAAATTAAATAAACAGGAAAGAATATACTTCTCTTTGGACTAAGAGGAAGCAGATCCATACACAGTCAAAGGTTTTGCAATTGCAGTGGGCCACCAGTGAAGCTTGTGATGTTGGAGGCAAGTATATTCTTTCCTTTTTTTTTTTTTTTTTTTTTTTTTTTTTTTTTTTTTTTTTTTTTTTTTT
>PVJA010046669.1:0-14999 GCA_004027025.1 Myocastor coypus
TGTTGATGCTTTCAAGTGTTAAACGTGCAATTTGATTTCCATCCATGAACTCTTTACCTACTCCGATGTCTTCAAGGTTTCCTCCCACTTTCTCTTCCAGGAGATTTAATGTTTCACTTTTAATATTTAGATCTTTAATCCCAGAGGTTGTTTTAAAGATACAAATGATTATCTTGTCATGATTCGGCGGTGAGTTGTCTGCAACTGAGTAACATAGTAAAGTCAAACATTACCATTTATTGCCAGTTGGAAAGGAGAAAATGGGAAGCTGCATCTAGGGAGGGATTCCATAGTCTGGCATGTTAGTTGGTTCTTAAATTAAACTGCTTTTCTCAAGGAGTTTGCCTAGGAGTGTGTAGCACCCCAATGTTCTTCCACTAATTTGGTTGCTTGAGGCCATGGAATCATTGAGTGGTTCCATTCCTGAGCAGTGGATGATGCATGACAAAGCCGAAATGCTCTTAGGAGAAAGTTAGCAAGAGCCCTACTATACCAGAAAGGTTTTGATAAAACTTTCATCCAGACTAAAAATTGTAGACATTGATTTGAAATAAATTGTGACTGATGATCAGTTGATAATAATTTCCATAATCATTATGTCATCAGTAATTTATCAAGGTAATGATATTTGTGTCCCTGATGTCATATTCATCCTGTACAGAGGGACTGAAGAACATGCTGTTATTTTTAAAAGCCCTTCTCAAGAACCGACTGGCTGTGTTACACTTCCAATGGTACAATAATCAGTGGGATGGCTACAAGCGAATAAAACATTTTAAAAATTCTACTAGGTTTGTAATAAAATTCTGTTGACAAAAACCTTTCATTGCACGAAGGCAGAGACTTCTACTTACAGCATTTTAATTAAATCTTTCTTATCAAGATTGCTTAGTGTAATTTGCCAACATGTTTTGCAAAGAGGTGTTACAGTATGCTGGGCAAAGCAGTATGCCAAAGAACCTTCTCTTAACCCTTCTGGACCTTTTCTTCTCCATATTTTTTCCTTTCCTTTTGGATAGCAACTATTTCTTAACCACCATGGTTTCCCAACATGTGCATAGTCAACAGATGCATCCTATCCTGCTTTTGCTCCTGCTAGATTTCAAAATTGCTGAACAATATTCCCTCCTTATTCAGAAAAAAAGCTAATGACATTAAACACTAAATGTCATAAGTATCTCTTCACCAAAAGTGAAAGTGAGCTGAGAAAGTCAATGAGAGTGATATAATTAACAAAATTAACAAACGTGTTTTGAGATTGCCAGTATAAAATGAATTACGATTAGATTGCAAATGTTATAGGATCGTTTTTATTTTTACAGAATATTATAGATATATAATTATGTTTATCCAAATATGATTTTGAGAATTCATGAATAATTCTAGATTGGCAACTGAAAAAGTTTAACAAAAGTTAACATAAAAGAAATATTTGGTTTGAAATAAGAAAATAGAGTTAGATGTTTGTTTTAATAATTATTTACACAGTTTACAGAGGTAAAAATCCTAGTAAGAAGGCATATATGTAACATATAGAAAGAGTTCTACAAGTCAAGATCAAATGATCAATAAAATTGCCTGAAATTGAATACCTACACTTCAGCTTTCCTAAGTATTCAAAAATATGTAGCTAACACTATACACCTACAAATTTCTATTTGTTTTAAATATATATCTGTTTTCACTAGGCTGAAGTGATTTCCAGGTATGTGCCTTCTGCATAGCTTAGTTCTGTCTTTATTGTTTTGTTATTTACAGTCAATGAGGGAAAGCATATATTACATCAAATTTACTGCTTTAACTATGTGCATATGTATAACTGGCTCAGCAGCAGCAAGCACATTCGCCTTTATTTCCACTGTGGCTATCCTTAGTGTTCTTACTACTAGGCTGTAACTTCAGTGTATAACCTATAAAATGGGGTGATGATTAAAATAGAAAATTCATATTGTTTTTGTGAGAATTAGATGACATACATCTAGCTTGCCTGGCATAAAGGATTCGTTGAAATATGTAACTTAGTTCTTTTGAACTCTTTCCTTGTAATATAGATGTTGCCAAACTCTAACAGCAAAAAATAATTATTGGACTACCACAATAGAAACACTGTCATTTATTTTATTGCATACAGGGTCTCACTACATAGTTCAGACTCATAGTGACCTTCCTGTCTCAGCCTCCACAGTGCTGAGATTACAGGCTTGCTCCACTGCACTTGGTTTCGGTGGCCAGCATGGCAATCTCAGGGTTCAGTTGCCAACATGGTCTATGGTACCAGGGACCAAACCCGGGTCCTTGTGCTTGCCACACAGATGCTTAAATCTCTGAGCTATCTCCCCAGACCCGACTGCCATCTATTTATAGAGAATAATGTGCATTACAAATACTTCCACAAACATTTCACACAAGCATCACTATAAAACCCTTGTGTAACAAATAAAATGGTCAAATTTTGTTTTCTGACTTTGTAGATGAAGAAAATGAGTCCCTAAGAGCTTAAGTAATTGACTCAAGAGTCCGTAGTTGGCCACTGGTAAAGATAAGAATTGAACAAATCACTAGCTATTTAGGAGGTACTCAGTTATAAATGTTTACTAAATAATTTAATGAAGTAAAAGACCTTAGATCTTCTGACTTGAAGTTTCCCTTTTTTACCATAGCACACTACTTATTTTTGTCCAACCAATCAGTTATCCACACAGTACTAGATCTGAGTACAACATTTCATCAGTACTTCTATTTGCCAAGACCTTCTTTCAAAGGACGTTTAAAAAATTAAAAGACTCACAATGGCCTTATCATGCTTTCATTTTTTTCCTTCCCCTGGACTAGAGATTAGGACCCTAACATTCATGCTATACTGATATACTACTGAGGTACATAGCCAGTTCCCTCTTTTTTTTTTAATGGTACCAGGGTTTGAACTTAGGACCTTGAACTTGCCAGGTAAGCACTGATTCTACTGAGCTATCTCTGGCCCAACATTCTCTGTTTCAATTCTTTAAATTTAACTTTTCTCTTGATTTGATCTGAAAAGAGTACACTTGTTAAATATATTTGGAGTTCTGAGTTCGCCAGTCTGCTTAACAGGCAGGCTAGACTATTTTAAACCTATGGTATGAACATTCTTCATGCATGTAGAAGGTGTTTGTCCAGGGACACATAGCTTTATAGACTTTAATAAAAGACTTAATGGACACTATATTTTATGTACTTCTAGCCCTCTGAGCAAGGTTTAGAATTCAGAGAATGATGGAAGTGGTACCAACTTCACACTACACTGATGTTTCCCTAAGTACAACTTTAGTTAGGTAAATATTTATTTTCCTTAAAGCGGGTCTGCTGTTGATTTTGAAAACTATCATTTGTCTTTTAGGAATATATATATCTTGCTAATCTTCTCCTTCAGCAGCTAGCCATCTGAGATGAAACAGCTTCACCTCCAGTGGCAATATGATTTGGAATCACATCAGTTTTAAGAATGCAACAAAAAAAGAAGAAGAAGAATGTAGAATGGAGTGAAAATTAAATTTGAAAACAAATAAATACTATTTCAAGAAAAAAAGTAATAGGGACTACATATTAAGAGGTTCTAGAAAATAAATGATACCTTATTAGATAATTGGGAAAGTTCTACACAAAGTATTTCACTCATTACATCAAAAATATTTTCATACTAAACTTTAAAATGTTGAATACATGATAGCGCATAACAAAGAATCAGTAATTTACATATGCAAAAACATTTAAGGTGACTTTATGCAACCGAATTTGATAACTTGGAGGAAATTAGCAAATTTCTGGATATATGTACATATACCTTACAAAGACTGACACATAAGAAACAGGAAATTTAGAGGCATAATAAGTAAAGACAGATTAGTATGCTGAGCTGTAAAAGGCTCAAGTCAACAGCTTCCAACATTGCCAACTCTGCCAATAACCCACTGCTATTATGAACTATTGGACTGTACATACAACTACTTTCTGTTAGTTCAGTGAGAAGAAATATTTGTACCAATAGTATTTAGAAAAGTTATCATGTCTGCACCTTGTACTCTGAACAACTATGATGAAGACAACAATATATATTGTATTAGCTAATATGGCTGTCCTACTAACATGTTTTGAAACCATTTCATTGTTATTTCTTATAAAAACTAATAAAAAATGAAAAACAAATTATTTAAAGAAAGAAATAGGAAACTTAAAGCATACCAAGTGCAGAGATTAAATCAGCTGTAAAAGATTTTCCACCAAAGTAAAACCCATGATCAGATTATTTCACTGCTGAATTTCAGTAAACACTTACAAGATTAATACAATCAAGGGCTGGCCTGGTAACTCAGTGGATGAAAGCGCTCTTTAGACAGAGCGCAGTGCCCAGTGTTGGATTCCTGCATGCTGTGCCAGCCCCACCCGTGGGGCTTACTGAGATGATGATTGAGACTGGGCATGGTGACGCATATGTGTAATCCCAGCACTTGGGAGGCTGAATTCAGGAGAATCACTATCAGTCCGATCTACATAGTGAGACCCTGTAGACCCTGTCCTAAGTGCAGAAAAAAATAATAATGCAAAAATCATTCTTAAACTATATGTAAAAAACTGAAGAAAAAGCAATTTTCTTAAATTTATTTAATAAAGTTAGTGCTACCCTTATATCAAAATCAGACAAGAACATACACACATGCGCATGCGTGCGTGCACACACACACATACACACACACACACACACACACACACACACACACACACACCACCATCACCACCAAGGCCAGGAAATATAATGAACAAGGCTGCAAAAATTCTCAAAAATTCAGGAAAACTAAATCCAATAGTGTATTCAAGAGATTATTAAATACAACAAAGTGGAATTCATACCA
Source organism: Myocastor coypus (assembly GCA_004027025.1). Lineage (NCBI taxonomy): Eukaryota > Metazoa > Chordata > Mammalia > Rodentia > Myocastoridae > Myocastor > Myocastor coypus. The sequence continues at coordinate 4,887 of PVJA010046669.1, forward strand.
GGGATGAATGAGTGGTACAACACACTCAGATCAATGAACATGACTGAACACATCAATAGAATGAAGAACGAAACCTATACAATTATTTCAAAAGTCACAGGAAAGTCATCTGATAAAATCCAACATCCTTTCCAAAAAAGAACTTTGAACAAATTAGGTATAGAAGGGATGCACCTCAATGTAATAAAGGCTGTAGGTAACAAGCCACCAGTTAAGGTTGTTTCCAATGAGGGACAACGAAGCACCTTCTCTCCAACCTGAAACAAGCCAAGGAGGCTAACTTTCGCTACTTTGATCCAACATAATGCTGGGACGCCTTGTCAGAGCAAGAAGAGAAGACAATGGCAGAGGTGCGTCCAGACTGGAAAATAAGTACGATTATCATTGTTTGCAGATGATAAGGTTTTATATACTTATAAAAAACCCTGAAGAAACCACAAAAATGATTAACATTAATAAATGTATTCAATAAAGTGGTATGGTCAACAGTTGCCATACAAAAATAGGCAGTGTTACTATATGCCAATAGCCAATTATCTGAAGTAGAAATGAAGAAAGCGATCGCATTCTTAGTAGCTAAAACAAAGGAAAATATCTAGGAATAAGTAAACCAAAGGATTGAAATATCTCTACAATAAAAATATTTTTAATAATAACATAAATGCAAGATGACAACAAAAATGTAAAATCATATTATATTCACACACTAGAATAACCAATATTGTGAAAACGTCCTAGTGTCCACACTGAGCTACAGATTGAATGCTACCCCTATTAAAATAGCAATTATTTGAAAAGAAGCAACAATAAAATTTGTATGAACCTTAAAAAGGGCCAAGAGGTTAAAACTATCATTGCTACAAAAGCAAGTTAAGTGAAACACAACAGAGAGTATAGAAATAAATTGATGCAACTAAAAATACTAAGAATATGAAAGCAGTGCATTAAATAAATGGTGCAGAAATATTTGGAAACTGAATGCCTACAATCTCCAAGTTGTGAAAAAAATCAACTTAGATTAGAAATTTCAATGTAAGATCTGAAACTGTAAAAGCAAAACTACTTTTTGTCTTTAGGAGAAGACAGGTCAATACACCAGGACATCAGCACAGACGAGGATTTTTTTTTTTTTTTTTTTTTTTTTTTTTTTTTTTTTTTTTTTTTTTTTTTTTTTTGGTAACACCTCAAAGGCATAGGAAACAAAGCAACAATGTACAAATGGAATTATATGAAATCAAAATTCTCTCTACAGAAAAGAAACAACAATAGAAGGAACACAGCATACAATGGGAAAAATATTTGGAAGCTGTACATTTTCACAAGGGCTTAATATGCAGAGTATTTAAGAAACTGAAAAAAAATCTCAACACCAAAATATAATCAAATTAAACATGGGCAATACACCTGAATAGACATTTTTCAAAAGAAGATACACAGTATGCTAGTGTGTATATGAGAAAAGTGTTCAACATCATTAATCATTAGGGATATGCAAATCAGAACCACAAGGAGATATTTCCACATGCCAGTGAGAATGGATATGACCAGAGAGACAAATGATAGTGTTGAGCAGGATGTGAGGAAAAGGGAACCTTGGTACATGGCTGGTAGGAATAAATTAGTGCAATGCCTACGGAAAATAGTATGGAGGTTCTTCAAAAATTTAGAAATACAACTACCATATGATCCAAAAATCTCATTATTTGGTATATATCCACAGGAAATGATATAATGTGCTGAAGAGACTTCTGAATACCCATGTGTATTGCAGTCATATCCTGGACTTGAAGCTATATTACAAAGACAAAGTTATAGATACAGCATGGCACTGGCACAAAAAAGACAGGAAGGTCAATGGAATACAGCAGGCAAGCACAACTCCAAGTGCATCTAACTGTGTGAGCTTTGTCAAAGGGGCCAAAACATACACTGGAGAAAAGCTAACCTTTACTATATATGGTGTTGGTAAAACTGGCTAGCTACACGCAGAAGATTAAATATAAACGCATACTTCCCATCATACACTAAATGAAAATTAAAATGGACAAAAAGCTAAGTGTTCAAACAGAAACACATAAGCTGCTAAAAGATAAAATAAATAAATTCTTGGAGTCATAGGCATAGGCAAGAATGTTCTAAACATTCCTGGTGCAAGGGAAAGAGTACTAAAAATCAGCAGATGGTATAATATCAGATTAAAAAAAAAAAAAACAAAACTCTGCACAGCCAAAGAAATAACCAAAGAGCACTTACAGAATGGGGAGTTTTTTACAGATGTTCCTCAGGCAGAGGCTAATTCCCAGAATATAAAAGGAGCTATAAAAATTAGACACCACTGGTAAAAGATTCAGTCTAAAAATAGGCAAGTGAAATGAATGGCCACTTCACAGAAGAACAAATGCCAATAAATAGATTAAGAAATGTTCAACGTCACTGACTAACAGAAAAATGAGATTTAAAATAACACTGGATCCCACCTTACCCCAGAAAAAATGGCCATCATTAAGAAATTAAGCAATAATAAGCGCTGGTGGGGCTGCAGCTGAAAAGGACTCCTGCTACTCTGGTCATGAGAATGTAAATTGGTACAGCCGTAGTGGAAATCAGTATGCAGTTTCTTCAAAAAACTAGAAATTACTTTTGACCCAGCTACTTTCCCCTTGGTATCTTCCCAAAACACTTAGAGTAGTTAGATTAAGTGGTACATGTGTATTCATGTTGATAATAGCAAAATTAATAATATCTAAATTTTATTTATTTATTTAAAAAAATTTTTTTAATACCTAAATTTTAGAAGCAGCCTGTATATCTATAAACAGATGAATGGATATACAAAATGTGCTATTCATATACAATGAAGTGCTACTCTGCCATAAAGAAATATGGACTTGATGCACTTGTAGAAAAATGAATGCACCTCGAAACCTTAACAGGCAATGAAATGAATCATACATACGAGTTTACACATAGCATGTTTACTCCTGTACAAGGATCCTGAAGTATACACCACCCAAATACTGGAATTATAGGCACAAGCCACCATGCTCAGTCTTAATTGTCATTCCAATGCAACCTGGGTGGGCGTGGCCAGCACTGCAGGCCAGGGGACCGAACCCTTGGCCCCTGTGTCTGACTAAGCAGGCGCTTTAATCTGCTGAGCTATTTGGCCAGGCCCTAAGATTTGAAAGTTTTGAGAAATGTGAACTTCCTATGTAGCTTTTTCTAACAAATGTCACTTAAAATGTTTTAAATGTCATTTGGATTTTTTTTTCTTTTGGTATTATTAGGGAAGAGTCTACAGGGTGTTCAGGGTCTCACTGCTAGATCAGATGCATAGTGATCTGTTTACAGCCTCCCAAGCCTGCCACCATGCCCAGGCTCCATTGCCACCTCAGCACGCCCCTTGAGGGGGAGAAGGGTGGCACAGCAGGCCTGGAAATTGAACCCTTGCCCCTGCACCTGCTTATAGGCATTTTAATCCACTGAGTTATTTGGCTGGCCCTTAAATGTCCCTTGAAAGAAGTAAATACCCATCAGGACCTGGACTTTTCTTTGTCGGTACGTTTTTTTTAAAATTTACATTTTGTATTTCATTGGTTGGTATTGGGTTATTAAGAGTTCTTATATCTTGTTGATTCAATTTTGGTAAAGTATACCTTTCTAGGAATCTATCCATTTCATTCATGTCTTCAATTCTGTGAGAATAAAGATTCTCAAAGTAGCTATTGATGATCTTCTACATCTTCACTGGGTCTGTTGTAATGTCACACTTCTCATTCCTTATTGCTTGAATTTGATTTTTTTCTTTCTTCTTTTTGATGACGTTAGCTAGGGGCTTGTCAATTTTGTTTAATCTTTTAAAGAGCCAGATTTTTGATTCATTACTTCTTTGTATTATTTTCTTTGTCTTGATTAAATTAATTTCTACTTTAATCTTTATAATTTCTTCCTGTCTTTGTGCTTTGCGTTTGGTTTGCTCTTCCTCTTCCAGATGAACGAGGTGCAGCATTAGGGTATTTATTTGTTCCTGCTCTGTTTTCTTAATGTGTGAGTTCACAGCTATAAATTTCCCTCTAAGAACTTCTCTCCTTGCATCCCATAAATTCTGATGGATTGTGTTTGAATTTTCATTGAACTACAGATATTATTTAATCTCTTGCTTAATTTCCTCTGCACTATACATAGTTTCAAGGTAAATCTTGAGGGGATTTGACTGACCTTGCAGATACAAGAGTTATATGTTCTGTTATACAGGTCTTGCTTTAACTTGCCTTTAACCACGCAGCAGAAAAGTTTAAAATGAGGCATAAGAGTGCCGGGCGTGGTGGTGCACGCCTGTAATCCCAGCACTCGGGAGGCTGAGGCAGGAGGATCGGTGCAAGTTCGAGACCAGCCTGGGCTACAAAAGTGAGCTCAAGGCCAGCCTCAACTGTATAGCGAGACCCTGTCTCAAAAAGACAAATAAATAAATAAATAAATAAGTAAATAAATAAATAAATAAAATGAGGCATAAAAAGTAAAGCTAGATTATTTTGCTGAGCTATATATAAAAGGCTTAAATCAACAGTTTCCTACATTGCCAGTTTTGTTAATAACCCACTGCAATTATGGAATATTGGACTATATATACAACTACTTTCTTTTAGTTCAATGAGAAGAAATTTTTGTACCAATACTGATTAGAAAAATTATGTCTGCATCCTGTGCTCTGAATAACTACTACAAGGGCAACAAATGCATTGTATCAACTATTCGGAATGTATTACTAATGTGTTTTGAACTGTCACATTGTTATTTCTTATTAAAAGTAATAAATAAATAAAATAAAAAAAACAGGGCCAGGGAGATAGCTCTGTGGCACAAGTAACTGCCTGGCAAGTGCAAGGTTGTGAGTTCCAACCCTGGTCCTGAAAATAAAATAAAATAAAATAATAAAAAATATCTATATTCATCATCTCTATAGAAATTTCTTTAGGGGACAAATATGAATTTTTATGAAATGTTCCAGATAAAAAATCAGCCTTATATTTTAATATAAAAGAAGTAAATACCAAAATTTATTTGTATCCATATCTGATATTAAATGTATCAAACTTCTGAGGGAATATAAGAAGCTTTATTCTGTACTATTAAAATTATGCATCTTGATATTTAAACCATATTGACTACAAAAGTCTAGTTAAGGAGTTAAGGCTTTCAGAAACATATTTATAACTTATTTAAATGTAGAAAGAGCTACTGGGAAGTAACAGAAAAATGAGAATTATGACTAAGGCAAGTGAAAGATGGGAAAATAAATGCAAAGATGAAAAGGGATTGGCAAGGAAGAGATAAAGTAAAAAACTGGAGTATTCTAGGAAGAAGGAAATGTAAGTAAGAGAGACAGAAGAAGGAAACAAACAAAAAAACAGAGAGAGAATTTTCAATCCCAGTATGCAGATAAACCAAAAATAGTAAGTATGTCTTGTCAATCTAGGTTTTTCTTATGGGAGACTAAGTTAATTTCAGTGTTTTCCTCAATTTATGACAGAACTACAGAGACTACCCTTGTATCTGTCAAGAGATTGTAATGAGTATTTCAGGATTTTTCAAAGATAATTCAGAAAAATACCAACAATGTCTGTGTAATGTCATAAAAAAGGACCTGGGGAAACTCCACATACATCAACTTGAAGGATGACACCATATTCCATTAGCTTGCTTTTGCTTTGACTTTTTAAGTGGCTTTTAAAAACATTTTTGAATTTTTAAACACATTAAGAAACACTATAATGCTTTTTAGTGTGTGCATATGTAAAGTACATTTTTTTCTGTAGCATAATGAAATCTAATTAATCATTTTCTCTAGAGATATTTTTTAGGTGACTTATTGTGACAACAGTACAAAAATGACTTTGCTCACTATTACTGAGAATGCTTCTGTTGGAGCAATGGCATAATTTTATGATGGCTTGCACACATTTCTATTAGTTATATGTATATAACTTACACATTAAATTAATAGTCCAACAGAAATGCCTGTAAACTCTCTCTTATCAGGATGGGAATTATTACTTCATATTTTAAACAAGAAACTGATCTATGGAACTATTTCAGTTCTATTATTTCTTTTCCATTCATAAGTTACAGGAGTAATGTTTCCCCTTTGTTGTAAACTCCAGTACTCAATGTTTTCTTCTTAACCCCTGCTCTGGCGGTCGTTTGATTATCTAGACGACCCCTTTACTATAGATAGCAAACTATAAACCCCTTTACTAAGATATGAGCTCCTGGTCGCGCTGTTTATGAGTGAACTCTAAATTTTAGTGCCAAACAGTTATATTCTGCTTATCCATCTGGAGCTCACAAAAACAAATGGATATGTGGGCTGTTCTTTATGTGCAAGCCAGTTGATTCACACAAGAATATGTGGTCCTTCTCTCAGAGTCGTGAAATCAGCTCTCACGGTTTCTAGCAGCATCCAATATTTTCTACCGTCATTCCAGTATTTAAGAGGATTAGGACTCCAGCGTGATTCTATGTCCTCAAAACCAAGTTCTGCATTAGAAGAGTTAACATTCAAGATACAGGGTTGATGCTACCATTTTTTGTAGTGAAATTATGCTCTAATTGTAGTGAAATAGGTCTCTAATAATAATACTTTGCTCCTGAAGATGTGAATGCATTTGTATGTAGGCATTTCTGATTTTTTATTATACTATTACTCTTATTGTCATTAAAAATCATGGTAATATCTAAAACCTTAGGCATTATTTTTGGTGTTTTGGTTGAGCCCATAACTGATATATGTCATGAGATATTTCATTCATGTATTGTGTTAACAGAAGCAGATAAAATAAAGTTTGCAATGAATTATCATTGATTTATATATTGAGTATTTACTGTCCTCTACAATATTGTAGTAAAGCCATTCATGAAAGTATTATTGTGTGTGGGGGTGTTGTGTGTTAACTTAGTTGTTTAACGCATCTACTTGGGCAAACTCTGTGGGGTGCAGGGGATCACAGTTTGTTCACCAGTTCCATGTGCTGCATCAGACCTACCCTTAAAAACAGCTGGTGTGATAGCTCAGCAAACTATAGTGCCTGCTTAGGCAAAGCACAGCGGCTGGGGCTTGATCCCCTGTGTGCCATGCCTGCCCTGCCCACCAGGTGTGCTGAGATGGTGATTGAGACTGGGCATGGTGGCACACGACAATAATCTCAGCACTTGGGAGGCTGAAAATAGGAGGATCACTATGAGTTCAAGCTATATAGTGAGACCATGTAGACCCTGTCTTAAATATAGGGGAAAAAAGCAAGTATTATTGTGAAATCTTCTAAAAAAATATCTTTCATTTTGTGGTTCATTGATAGCATTTAAAGGTTTTCAATTTCAGTCTTAGCTTTATCAATAGTAATCTTGGACTGGATTTTTTTCGTATTTCTGTTTCCTCTATTGTAAAATAAGAATCGCCAAGTAACCCATAAATCTACCAGCTTGTGTGTGGGGATATAGCTCAGCAGTGTAAGCACCTGCGTGACAAGCTGGAAGTCCTGAGTTTGAGCCCCAGTATAAAACAAACAAACAAACAACACCCAAACACTCCTACTTTAATGTTCAAACTACCTAGTTTTGTGCATGTGAACATGTAGTTAGAACACCAGAAGAGGAAATTAAGATATTGGTACATTTCAATTTTAAGATGAGGTTTTCCCAAGCTACAACAGTTCCAAAAACTGCCAAAAAATGATATATTTATCAGTAACACAGATAAATTGAAAAATTTGAAAGAATTTATACTTTTCACAATTTTATGCATATAGTAGACAACAATGCTCTAAAAATAACTAAAAGAGATTTCCATCTTATAGGTCTAGATTGAAACAACTTCGTACCCTGGATAGATAAGGGTATGAATATTTGGTCTTCTCAGCTTAGAAAAGGAAAAGCTTTGTAATTATATATAGACCAAGACAAAATTTTAGTTTCATAGAGGAATTTTTCAACTTGATTTTTGAACAATTTTTTTAAACCGTCTCACAATAGATTCCATTATTATGGATGGAAAGCCATTAACTGTAGTTAAATATTATGTACATATGCATATCTAAACATATAAACATAAGCATACATATAATGTCTACATAAGTATACCTGTCAAATATGAATACATTTTATTATATGATAGGTATTTTGTAGAAATTCAAAAGGAAGGCAGATTTACTTTTTTATTTTCTAAATTTAAGCAGTAAAAATGATTTTCATGCTAACAGTCCAAAGCTGTGGAGGTCTAAATCTATAAAGCTGTGAAATCACTAATTTACTTGTATTCCCTGTTATAATGCTTTCCATGTGGGTTAGATTTCCATATCTAAAATAGATCCATATGGAAATTGCATGGCCATGCATTTCCTCCTGATGTGGCAACTAAGGTTCCAGCTGCTGGTGATCTGCAAGCAGCATTGTCTCACCACAGGAAGGCAAGGACACCACAAACCGTACTGTAACCGCATTAGAAACACACGGTCTATGGGAGGTGTGGTCATCTGCCATACCAGCTACAGGGAGCGAGATTTCTTTTTGGTCTCAGCAGTCATTTGGGTTAATATAGTGATTTCCCCTCAAAAGAAGCGATTTAATAGCTTACAAATTATCAGTTCTATTTTTAAATGCACTTGTACATTAAAATACAGTTCCTTAAAGTGTGGTCCATGATCTTATGCAGTAAAATCACCTATGGTGATGGTCCTAAGTCAAACCTAGGATTGAGGGCAGAGTTTGTGCATAGGGTTTTTCATTGTTATGTCCCCTCTGTAAAGACAGAGTCTGATACACAGTGGTCAGACAATCACTTTTCCAGACAGTAACTAATGAACACTGAAAGAATGAAAAGCATTATTTTATGATTTTTTTTTTTCTTGTGGCACCAGGGATTGAACTCAGGACCTTGAGCTTGCCAGGCAAGAGCTTATTCTACTGAGCTATCTCCCTGACCTGAAAATTATTATGTTGTAAAGGGGAGAAAAACTAGATTTGAGTAAATACAGGTGTATGTAAAATTTCTATTATCATTAATAATGCTTTTAAAAATTGGACCAAAAATATATAAAGGAAATTCATATTAATTTTTAAATTTGAATCAGTGGGTCCCTTAGATTTATTGCACTATGATCTTCCCTGGAGATAGCCTTACACAGATGTAAATAAAGTATCCTGTGAAATAATCCAGCTCTTTCTTAAAGGTTTTATCTCAAATCACCCCTGCAATAAAACTCATGTCTTTAGCAAGTCTACAGTTTTCCAAAGCTAATTTTTTTAAAGAGGTGTGAAAGCATTAAGATTTTTAGGGGGCTGGGGAGATAGCTCCGAGGCACAAGTGCCTGCTGGGCAAGTGCAAGGTCGTGAGTTCGAACCCTGGTCTCACAAAAAAAAAAAAAAAAGATTTTTAAAATACCATCATATATGCTTATTTTGTTTCACTTATAGCCAAATTCTGAGTGACTCATGAATCTGGATGATGGTAAGTAGTTCTATGATCGTAAAGTTATTCATAGAAAGCCATATAGTCAGGAAAGCAGAATGGCAGAAAAGAGAAAATTTTTTTTTCAATTCTTTTATTGTTTAAATTTAACAATGGTTATATTACATATTTTCATCATTGGATCAGTTTAGATTAATACATATAGGTATATAAGATTGATCAAACAACTAAACATTAACCTTTCTAAATCCACATTACTTTTATTTTTTCTTTTCCCCCTTTTTTTCTTTGAAAGTTGACATATTGCATATTGTCCTCACAATCATCCTATAGAGTGCAGTGTGTGGGCATGACCCACCTCCCTATTAATGTTGCATAGAAAAAAGAAAGAAAGAAAGAAAAAAAAAACAGGAAAGAATATACTTCTCTTTGGACTAAGCGGAAGCAGATACATATACAATCAAAGGTTTTGCAATTGCAGTGTGCCACCAGTGAAGCTTGTGACGTTGGAGGCTATTGAATCTGAGCCTCCTAAAGCTCATCTCACCAATCTAGCTCTGCTTTCCATGCATTGTAATTAAGGATTTTTTTTTTTTCCTTGCTGGGTGTTCAAGGGCAAGTCGAAGCAAGACCTGCATAACTAAACATTC